>VCRD01003660.1:0-25825 GCA_006783055.1 Trinorchestia longiramus
GCCATCATTATGAACATATCATACAAAACACACACGTCGCTGCCATCACTATGAACATATCATACAAACCACACTCGTCGCTGCCATCATTATGAACATATCATACAAAACATACTCGTCGCTGCCGTTATTATGAACATATTGCACAAACCACACTCGTCGCTGCCATCATCATGAACATAAGGGGAAATCCTCTACAATGTTAGTTCTGTTAAAAAAGAATAAGAATGAAATTCCAGCTATAGCCTAGTCAGCAAAACTGAAGAATACGTGCAGTGCATGAGTGACTAGATCTCATAGACGGCACGAAATTTGAAACACTTATTCTCGTTCTATACTTGAACTTACAACACAACCACAGTACGACCACAACACAATCTGCAACATAAACTACACATAAAACACAACACAACCACGAGTACTTTTCTGCACTGCACACGCACAGAAATCAACGGAACTCATACAAACTGCACACACGCACACAACTAACATGAACACGCGACACCTATTGAACATTTATTTATTGCACGATTAGTGCAAGATCAATGAGGTCGAAACCGCACTGTTGACCACAGCACAACTCTGCAAACTTCAAGTTACGAGAGACTCAAGACAACAGTCGAAAGCAGTAAGTTTATCAAGTTCAACAATGGCACAGGAATGCTGACGATGTTGTAATTAATCATGTGTTAAAATTTTCAAAAATTTGTTATTTATTTTATTGAAGATATTATCCAGACAGAAAAGGAAATGTAAGCCTTTTTTGAAAATTGTAACCCATAATAAACATGACCAATGAAAAAAGTATTAAAAAGCGCTGCCGAAAATCGAGCAGCCGCCGCTCGCCTGAAGTGAGGGGAGAATATATAATAATTTTATAGGATGGCTATAACTATACTATCTCGAAAATTATACATGGGACATCATAATAATAATGATAATACGAGCACTAGCGGGCATGCAGCTCAGGCAAAAAGCGACAATTCATCAAACAGCAACGAAAACAAATGCAAGGAACAGCTGCAGCCTACAGTCACACACCGTCCAGTAATCGTGCGAGACCATTCTTTGTTATTTATAGATTTAATTAAGTCAATTATTTGTGATTAACAGATTTAATCATGTAAATTCTTTGTAATTTTTAGATTTAATCAAGCAAATTGAAAGTAATCAATAGATTCAATGAAGCCACTTCAATGTAAAAAGCACATTTCATCAATCGTGAAACGTCAACATTTTCTCCATTAAAAGACAGTGACATTTGTCAAGTTAACAAGTTTCCTGCGATTGCCTAGCCGGTGCAAATCTTTACTTTGTACACACAGTCACTGGAAGACTTGGAAAAAATTACAGAACCTAACGTAAGTGACCCATCGGTGGGTCGTATCGTACTGAACATATTAATTACTTGGACACGACAGAAACAATCCTTTTTAAGGAGGCAAATGCAATTGTTGGTAGGAGATGAAAACAAAACTTATAACAGGACTGAGTCTTACCTCCGTAAAAGAAACGATATTTGTTCAGCGATATACTCAATTCTTCAATGACAGACGGAAACACAGAGAAAAAACAGATAAAAGCCTTTGCAGGAGTCAACAACAATTATACTGGAGTACAGAAGAAAGATGATGACCGAGAAGACCATTCCTTAACATAAAATAATTCAACTCAATCTATGAAACCGATAGTTGCAAAAGAAGAATTAATGAATGGTGTATTAATTTTGCTTTGTAGGCTCACCTGCCTTCATTTCATTCCATGTATAAATGATATGTTAAGAAACCGCGCACCGAGCCATGGTCTGAGCTCTAAGGCAGTGAAAATTACACGGCATTAATTTTCCATTCCTTCATTTTGAACGACTGACCACGCGATATTCTCTACGTAGAACATAAATATGGGCTTCAAACAAGACTCTGATCATCGTTGGACATTGAGTTCCTGCCGAAATAAGCTAAACTCAAGTAGAATATCTGAACGCAAAAAAGCAAGAACCAAACCCACGAAGGTCAGTCCTGTAATTGTGGTTCCAGTTTGACATCGCGTTGCAATTAAAACGCAACTAAGTGAGAGAAATGGTTCAAAATAAATGGAAATAAACACCAGGCCTTCACCCGGAGTTTTAAAATTTGGAGCAGTATTGAAATTTAACTCCGTTTAAAATGCTTCTAGAAAACCCCTGACGTTGTAATTACAGGGTACTAATATAACTAATAAGAAGGACGGAGACACAAATACGAAGAACGGAGACACTAATAAGTAGGACGGAGACACTAAAAAAAGGACGGGGGTACTGATAAGAAGGACAGAGGTACTAATAAGGACAGAAGTACTAATAAGAAGGACGGAAGTACTAATAAGATGGATGGAGACACTAATAAAAAGACTGATTTTTGCACACGAGCAAACACGCTTCGGCGTTTTCGAGTGCACAAAAGTAAAAATTCCACAGCTTAAAAACATTCTATAACAACAATATAGACTTCCCTATAACAGGCAGCACAAATGAAATTTATCAAAAATCTAAACTCTAAGATAAAGTTAAAAATAGAACAGATGAAATAAACAGAAGAATTTGAAATCATATGAGACGAAGCGGACAATCAGCAGCGGACAGCAAGGCGGGGAGACTTGGACCACCGTCTGGCAAGCCTCGTCATCGGACGCCACGACACACAACACGCAAAATACAAAGCTGCTCAAGTGGTGGCAGCTTCATTGTTTGCGGTGCTTGCAGTGTGGTTGCGACCGACAACGTTACTTGAACAGAGATATGTACATCACAGTCGTCCGAAGTCTCCCCATATTAAAGAACATGGATACCTTTCTCCTGCCGCCCGTTCCAACCTGCAGAAGAGATACATTAGTGGTGTTAGTGGTGGGGGTCGTGCATCATGCAAGGGGGAAGGGGGTTGACAGTACCAACTACGTACACACAGTAGTGTAAATGCACCTTGTATATATTTTTAGTATTCACTACGATGTAATTAACAGAAATGTCAATATACGAGCTCCCAGATGCTTACTGTACGTATTTTCTAACTTTTACCCGCTTTCTATTTTTTATCAACCTGCTACAATTCCAAGCATTTTTCAAATTAAACGATTTCATCGAGTTTCTACGCTCAATTAATTTCATGGCATATTGAGAATTTCAACCGAGAATAATTCGAGACGAATGAAGCAATTTGAGTTGATGAGAAAATAAATGAATAAAAATGCATGGTTAGTCAACAGAGTGATAAGTAAGAGGAAGTTGTTAGAAAACTGAACTGATATTTGAATGCATGATTGAGGAAGACGTGTCTTAAGATACTACGGAAGGAATGCAATTAGAGGATGCAAGTCTGTAGTTGAATACTGATATAGGCGTATTTATCTTTAATTTTAGACATTAACTGCAGTTCCCGCTACATTCAGGCAATCCCACAATACAAATAAGTAGGAATTTGATACAAAGAGCGTTGTGGAATTTGAACTAAACTCGTCGACATTCGCAAGTATACAGAAACTAATTAAACATATATTTGTTCTCAAATGAATGGTTCACGGCAGTAAAAAGCTTCGTTTGCGTTCGCTGCCTCATAAATAAATTGAAAGTATTTTAAACCAAGATTAATGATCACATTTCACACACCACGGGCTACACATTTTGTACGTTTTCCACAGCATCGTAGTGCCTGGTTTATTTTCAATGCCGTCAAGACAATCAGCATTAGATTTGTGTCAGTTTAATGTGCGTGCATCACCTATCAATGTGCAACGGTCACTGACGCTGTTACTTCGGAGATGAGAGAACTAACAATACGTGAGGCGAGTACTACAGATTACAGGGACTCGGATGAATTACAATGCAGACAGTACACTTATAAACTCTCATGTAACGGTCAAAATGACAATAGTTCATTCTTACCCCATCAGGTCACCCAGTCAATACCTTTACTCTCAAAAAATAAAACGGTTAAAGAAATAAAAAGTTAAAGAAGAACATCATAAAGATAATTTGTCGATTTCTACAGAATTTCACAGGTTAAACAACAAGAAAAAGGTAAAAGGGCAAAATAAATGAACAGCAAATGTTCCGGAATAATAAAATTCCACCTTCATCTTCATAGATTCAATCTTTCATCTTTGTATTCTGAAACGTTGGCGACTACAAATGTTGTATTTTAATGTTAAGAGCGCTACCACGTGACTGCAATATGCTTCCCGAGGACTGCAGTGTTATCTCCTAGCTGGCATCTAAAGACAAGCATTTTATCAAAACATAAGATTTACACTACCGTCAGATCACAAAAGTGTCTGCAAAATTACTCAGTTAGTGCATGCAAATAATAGCTTACATGTTAACAAAGAGTGCACACGCATCAAAGAATCACTGTGAGATCAGAAAAAAAGATCTTTTGAGCTTTTGAATTTTTCTTGCAACAAGAAAACTCAAGAAAATATGTACTCAGAGTCGTCAAAAAATCCCAACCTCGTTTGTGCTTCACTCTGAAATGATCTATTAAGCTATTTACGATGCAATAGTATGAGGAACAAGAAAACAATCACTTGTAAACTTTGATCCCGGCGTCAATTCCAACGAAATCTGCCCTGTTCGTTTTTTTAGTTAATCTGATCTGTTAATCCTCTTCTTAGAAGCTTTAACACTTCAACGTTCGTTTGAAGAATTCTTAACTTTTCAGCATTTCAAACTTCAAACTTCAGCTTCACACATGTTTTCAAACTTGAATCCCGAACTTCACTCATGTTCTCAAACTCCTATCAGTAACTTCCCCATGTTCCGAAACTTCTACGGCAAGCTTCATTCAATGGTGGTTGGGGTTAAAGCTATTAATCTATTAATGTATTAGAATACCTTCACAAGTGTCTCTTACGTCAATCTCACGCCACACAACCGTGCAACAGGTAAACGAAAAAATGAGTTGCAATTCAAACCACTCCATAGTTGCTTCATGAAATAAAGTATTTAAAACCACACTATCTACGTACTTATGTAATGTCAATTACCAAGTGCCTAAAATTAGATAGGTCATGATTAAGAAACAGAAAATGCCTTTGCCGGCATTGTCGTACGGATAGAAAGACGAGTAAGGGACACCTGTACGGGAAGTGTAAGGCAGACTCGCACAGGTAGACGTGACTGTACAGAGCTAATTGAACATCGAAGAGCACGTTTAGTTTGCCTTTGTAACAAGCCGGCATGAAGTAAACCATGCAGGAATTCTCACCACACACGTCAGTTTAGCTCTAATACTAATAAGTATAAATCTAGCACACACCCACACGCCTTAGGGAAATTGTCCAGCTTTTCCCACGTAGACATGAGCAAGCCCTCACACACGCGCTCGAGAAGCGTGCGTTGCTGTAAATTGAAACTCAAACCTATTTCTACCAGGCACTGAGGGACCACAATGTCACCTGCACTACCACGCTCCACTAGGTGGTACTGAACCACAACACCTACTGCCTTACGACGAGCACCACAACGCCGTCGCAGGAGACCTCTCTGCACAAGCAGCGTACCGAGTCAGATGGGTGCTAGTACCAGGGTCATAAGAGGGTCATAAGAGTACCAATAACAGGGTCAAATGAGTGCTAGCAACAAATCAAAATAGGTGTCAATAAAAGGGTCAACCGAGTGGTAGTACCAGGGTGATATGGATTATAATAAAAGGGTCATATGGATGCTTTCAACAGGGTGACATGGCTGCTTTCAACAGGGTGACATGGATGCTTTCAACAGGGTGACATGGATGCTTACGATAGGGAGATATGGATGCTTACGATAGGGTTGAATGGGTGCAAATAAAAGCAGTTAAATGAGTGCTAGCAACAGGATCAAATATAGCTAAATAGCGAGCCAGATGAGTGCCAGTACCAGTCATATGAATGCTAATGACAGGGTCAAGTTGGTGCTAATAACAGGGTAAAATTGGTGCTAATAACAGGGTAAAATTGGTGCTAATAACGATAAAATTGATGCTAATAACAGGGTAAAATTGATGCCAATAACAGGGTAAAATTGATGCCAATAACAGAGTCATACGAGTGCCAATAACAGTCATATGCGTGTAAATAACAGGGTCATATGCGTGCTAATAATAGTTGTGAATGCAAATAACAGGGTCATATGGGTGTTAATAAAAGGGTCACATGAGTGCTAGTAACAGGGACGTATGCGTGCTAATAACAGAGTCAGACGAGTACCAGTGTCGGCAGAAGATACACATGACCAATACTGCATTGCTACCTCTATATTTATCATGAACACGACCCAGCCTCCGCCACACAGTTCCTACTCCTGCAGCATTGCTACAAATTGTGACCTGCGTCATGCAGTTGACAGCCTGCAGCAGTGCTCTCCAAACTACAGCAACAGCTGCTCGAAGCATCAGGGCACAATACGACTCAAATGTTGTAAGGCATGCAAGTTGCTGGGTAGTGTGGCTTCGAAGCCTCAAGAGCTTCACGTCATACTACAACGTCGGACTAGAGGAAATTTCCATAAATTGTGGTAGAATTTAGCATAGTTGACAGAAATGACTTATTTCGATAACAATGAGATTAGGTTGCATGCTTGAACAACCTTTACTTGTTGACTACACTCGTGATAATGTTTCTTTGGATTGAAGTAATTAAAACCCTCCCCGCACCTCTGATTGAAAGCCACACTCACGCGAGTTACAAGACCAGAAATTCCACCGCCAGTGTAACAAGCGATATTCTTTCGGAAATACGCCCAATATTTCCAAGTTGATGATCTGCGTCTGATAGATGCCTGCCAACACCAGCACACCCAGGCACTACACCATCACCTCCCATTCAATTTATGAGCCTATTCTGCGAAGTTCACGAACACAAACAGTTCCAGCTTTATAAGAGTATACTCTTTCGGAGGTACATCTTTTAACTTGACGAGCAGGATGAGATTTTCCAATTCGAGACGCCGCTCTGAAAAATTTCAAACGTGAAAATTGGTGCAAGTGAAGCAACAAAAATCTGACTCTTTAGTTTCTCATACGACGAAAACATTTTAGCCAGAAAGAACTGCTTTTATTCGTAATAGTCGATCAAAACGTTAAAATAATTTACAGTGATACTTCACGGGGTTCGAAAAAATTCCCACTGAAGTAAAGAATGAAAAATTCGACGTAACATTTATTAAAGTTATATCTTAAAAAACATTTCCTGGCACTGGGAACGCTCACAAAAAGACCACAATAAAAAAGAGCAAAATAAAATGGTACAAAGCGAATTATGTCGAAGCAAGACAAACACGATCTCAACGCTCGGACCGGGTTTTAAAAACGAAATTCTCTGGGATATGAAGACGTTCTTGAGAATGGGAAAGCGAAGAAGAAAGGTCGAGTTGCACCACAGAGAGCACTGTATTGCAAGTACATAACCCCGCGTGTGTTGCAAGCAGGTAACCCCGCGTGTGTTGCAAGCAGGTAACCCCGCGTGTGTTGCAAGCAGGTAACCCCGCGTGTGTTGCAAGCAGGTAACCTCGCGTGTGTTGCACAGCGTCGTGACATTACAAGGGTACGTACCCCACGCACGAGGGTCACGTAAAGCGCGCAGGCAAGCAAGGTTAAAGCATTTCATATGTCAGAGGTTGTGCCTTAGAAGCTTATTTCAGTAAAACCCTTGACACGCACGAGCTGCAGAGCATTGGCTCAAAATTAAAAAAATATTTCAGAGAAATGAAAAGGTCAGTGACCTCAGGAATATCTCTCACCATCCAGTGCGTCCTAAAAAATCTCCAGAAACTTGCACACTTGAATGAAACTCACAAACATCAGGCAAGCTGCGCTATGAAAAGCACCAACACGATCGCATGCATCTTATAACGAACGTTTCAACTAAAAATTCCAACTTAATAATCATAATATACTTTTCGGTTGTTTTACATCTGAGACGACATAAAGTTATATTACAAAAGTTATATGAGAGCAAGTGACCTAAACATCACCAGTGACACGCTGCCGATGGTGACCCGAGATTAAGCACTCACAACGAACTCGACTAAATACAAAAGGAATGGTTTATGTAATATCACACTCAACATCTCGCATTATAACATGGGTGGGTGAACGTATTGGAAAGTGCCTGCCAGTAGCGTGAGTTCCAACTGCATCACGTTCGTTTCTCAGCTGGTCGATTGTTTCAGACAATATTTGATAAAAAATTATACTTAAAATAATCAAATGTGAACCAGTTTTTCAGGAAAATAGGCTCTTTTATACAAGTGATGCAGTTCAACTAGTACCATGATTGCACGCAACGTTTCGGTTGGTATGTAAACACCTTGAAAAATATTCAAATGCGAGATTCAGCAGCATCAAGAAAGAAACAGAGAAAGATGCTGTTGCACATATCGGTCCCTTCAACGACAGAGAATGACAGATTATTAAAAAAAAAAATGCTTAGCTCGAGTGAGGTTGTTCGTGAGTCATAAAACCAACCTTACGAACACGAACTTTAAGCGAGGGGACACGACCCACACAATCACTCTACTCTCGTAGGAAAATTAAGAATACTCCAGAGACTACCAAGTCATCAAGATACTGTCGGTCAATCTTCTACAGCGCTTCTTTACCATTTGCAGGCCGGCGATAGCGAAAGCTACCGTCGTATTCACTTCATATAGGTCAACTTTGCTCGTCGTCAACAGACCGGTTGGTAGTGGTACCCATTTTTCACCACCATACTCAATGAGGCTGAGAAATTCCTTGAAAAATGAAAAACACGTATGAGCAGCCCACGGCACCACTCAAGAATACATACACCTGCAGTTAATGTACATCGAGTATCTTTGCCCAAGCGATGTAATCACGCAGATACTTTTGTTATTTTACCTTTGAGGAGCAGTGCTGCCCATGGTTACTGCTAATGATGGTCACTTTCACAGGCCACACAAGCCTTGTCAGCAATTAGACCAAATTCGTCACCACTGATCACCAATCAGGGACCAAACACATAAGGTCAAGCTTTTTTGCTATGTTCGATAAGCATGACAGTTATCAAAGACACTTCCAAGAATAGACGTCCTCATAAGTTGAGGTTTAGTTGAGGCCCGACTCTCTTAGTCATACTGTGAAGAATCAGTGTCATAGCGCGTCGTTTTAATAACCAGACAAGATCAAAATGACCAAGCAAGAACTTTTTACTTCACTTAATTTTGGGTGCAAGTTGAGAAAGTAAATCGTTAACGTTCCTATTTTAGCGAATAAAGAGAGAAACAAAGGTCAAGATCAGATTCATAAAGGTCAGAAAAGTGTTTATACGAAGCTTGTATCAAATAGAAAATATAAATCAGTACAACCCGATTTTTCCCCTCAAATTCTATCATCTTGAAATAAACAACCGTAATTTGATCACAAGAATGAGCTTTTACGACCATAGAGTCTCTGAGTCCTAAAGAAATCACGGATTCTCGATGAAGTTCGTTGGTGTCCCACAAGTTCTGAAGTTATACCTCTCATGGACCAATGTTATCCAATAAACATGGACGAGCTCTGCAATCCTACCTATTCTTAAAGGAGCAATACGTTCGCAAGATACGTTAGGAAATAATTTTCCAAAGGACATTTCTTAAGTAAAATTCTCAGGCATGAGAAACACGAAATACTCTACTTCCTTACGAGCTCAACAAGACCATTAGGCAATTATTCGTTATTATCTTAAACAAATCGCACGTTATTTTTACAGGACGGTCACGTGCTAATTTTTATATTCTATATATCGCTATTTTGCGAACCCAACGAACCTACAGGCCTTTAGAGACGCACCCTCAGTGTAGGAGTACACGTAGAGCTTCATAAGGCTGAGTGAGCTGAGCTAAAGAAGAGCAAATGTTCCATGAGAGGGCAACACGAGAGTAATTATTTCATCGCAGATGCTCTACAGAACTCCCAGACGCCCATTCCAACACGTTCACATCTAAATAAGGCAACAGTACGTTTAGTCACTTTCATTGGTTGGGGCTAAATAAGAGAAATTAATCATATAAGTTAATGACGCCTTAAGAGACTTTCATGTTTCAACAAACTGGGAAAGCAAATGTAAGTACAGTGCAGAAAAGAAGTCACGCTTCATCAACTCAACTTAGTATATTTCAGAAGAATGGACTGGGGTAGCTAGAAGTAAAGTCGTACTTCTCACTTGAATTCACATTGTTGTGTGCATTACATACATGATGATCCAGTGTTAAGAAAGCACTCTCTCACCAACTAATGAAGCTGAAAAGTATTTATAAGTACAGCACCCAGAAGAAATCCCTTCCTCATCCACTAAACTTATTTCATTTTAATAAAACATGAAAGTATTTGCAAGTACAATGCTCAGAAGAAGTCCCTTCCTCATCCACTAAATTTATTTCATCCTAATAAAATTGGAAAGTATTGGCAAGTACATACAATGCCTAGAAGAAATCACTCCCTCATGAACTAGCCTCGGCGGAGATGCCACGCTGTATCGCCAGTTACTCGCTGCATGAGCACACAAACAGGCAGAGTAAGAACAATAAAGTCCTCGAAGATGTTTGTGTCGTACACTCGTGATCATAAACCACGACATACCTTCATCCACACAAGCTCTTAAATCTTCAACAAGGGAGACTCCCTCACTTCCATCGTCAACACCAACAAAAGAACAAGGAACACGCGTGTTAGGAACGAGATATATTTCCACTGACATCCACCACGGAACATCAAATCAGTATGACAAAGAAATGACTTGAGGTGTGCTCCACAACCCAGAAATAAACTTTAGTTTCATATACTAAGTGAGATTTTAGGAAAGTTCGTATACAAGCCAGAGTCACAGCAGCACACTGAACATTATCAGCTCTTTTGTCCATATCGCCAAAGGCTTCAAGACAAAGAACAATTTTTTTTTTAGTTTTGACGACACACCAATAGTGGTGCACAGGTACAGAGAAGCAGCACATCTGTGCAGCAACGGTCACGTGTTGTCATTCACAGGCCAGCTGATAAAACACGGGCTGTAAAATGTACAGTACTTATATATGTACGAGACCTACACCGCCACGCTTCTGACACGGCTAGGATCAATAGGAATGAAGCGGAAAGCAATTAGAGCTGGGGGTGAATTGAGAGGCTCAAATAACACACGCGTTTAAAGCTCTCTGTAGAACAGGCTTTGAAGCTAATACAGCCTCCGCAACTCAACGTTTCCAGAAGCTGGATCAAACTACTGACCATCGCTTCTCTTTCTTTCGTTACACAAATAGAAACTGGTTCCACTAACGTTGCACTCTGAACTTAGTTAATGAGCTGCATAATAGAGTAACATGGTTATACTGTTATCATAAATATCGATTGAATTATTCTATTGACGATTACGTCATGGAGATGGCACTGCAAAAACAATATTCGCGAAAGTATGATAAAAATACAAACTTTATACAAACTTTAAAGCATCATCGGGATTACCCGAAATTAGAATTCAGGTTTCGTAGTGATGAGTGCAATTAATAGAAAACGAGGCTATCATAAATTCTTTGCGTGGACTCTCCAAAATTCTACGAATGTAACAAACAAAATATATTACTGTTTACTGAAAAAGACATTGGCCTGTTTTACTAGTCATACAGGACACACTTTGATGAAGCCTGAAGTAACTGGCTTTTTAGCTTAACCCTCTCATGGCTATAATTTTTTACTGAACAAAAGCTCACAAGTGTCTGATAATTCTTGCTTCGATGTGAGAAAATTTGTTTAAATAGCCACTGAAGTACCATATACAAATACTCTCGTTCCTTTCACAGCTCCAACACCAGGACTACGGAAACAGTGTTGCTTTAATGTGTAGCTTAGATACAGCAACAGCACTCAGATACAGTAGTTGTCTGGTCAGTTTGTGCTCTACTGTTCTTTCTGTGATCTGTTTTGCCTTGTTGTTGTGAGAACGTCTGGAAAGACGAAAAATGCTACGTATATACAGATAGATACAGTAATCTAGTGATCGTCGTGAAGGAAAAATTCAAACCTCATCACTACAACCTGAGTAGCACCCCAAGAACGTAGACTGTAGAAAGGCACGTGTTTAGACGCAAGAATAACCCTGGTCAAGAAGATACAGACGTATTTTTAATGACAAACTGTGACGTCATCTGCCTATCACCAGCTTGGTCGACTGCATCACCAGCTTGGTCGACTGGTGAGCGAATCTGCTTGCGAGCGGGAAGACCCGGGTTCGAATCCCGCTGCCGACATGGTTGACGCGGCTAGAAATATGGCATGGGACTTGGGTAAACAACCGAATAATTATCGAAGTAATTATTCGACCCAAGAATGGGCCGGAAGGTTCGTTCCTATAGCCTCATTCTATTCTATTCTATTCTATTCTTTATATGTGAGTCAAAATTATCATTTACACTGTCAGGTGTGAGCAAAATTTCTGAATACTTCCAAACAAATGTAAGCCGACATAGATGAAACTTTCCTACACATACAATGCAATGTTTGAATGCAGAATTTTTAATAAACAAGAATAAATTATTTTTATGCTGGCGAGCCCACACACTGAGTTGTCTACTTATTAGAGTGATGTTGCTCTAAACTATGCATACACAGTTTATTTCATCAAAAAATTGACCGTTACCGTAATGGCTAAAGAAAATTTTGCACGTTTTTTAGATTCTAAATGGCACTGTCGAAGTGAAGAAAATAATGATCCCAATAATACGAGTCAAGCTCATTATAAAAGTTAAAAATGATGAACATTTTCCTCCTGTCATATTGAAAGTTATGCAGGCAGTATTAAAAATTAACCTAGCAGTATTTAAATTGGCCCCGCAATCAATGAAATTACTCTCAGTCTCGACAATTCAATACATCTTTAAAGCTACCAAGAAAACCAAAAATTGACTCAGGTAACAATAGCAAGTGGATCAGAAAAGTTCCCTCCGACACTAATGAGCACCTCATGTACATATTTATAAATGTTCCAAAGTTACAGAATTCTATACGAAAATTTTCACTAAGTTTAACAACTTATAAATCCTAGAGAATTTGGAAAAATAGAAATAACGTAATGAATGTATTTATCATTATGGAATATAATGGTACAAAGAGTACAATACAATAAAAATCGTAATAGTACAATATTTCATTCTACTAATACTTCAGTATTGAACACAGTGATCGCCAGATCAACATATGACCCACGACCAAATTTTCAAACTGCAACTAAGCTTCACTGGCTCTGTAACACCTCGGTCAATGACTGACATCTTTGAAAGTGAAGACAGACATGAAACAAGCACGACCACTACAACAGGTCGTGGAGAGCGCTACCATAAGCAGCACCTGCACATGAAACAAGTGTTTCTGTTACACCTAAAATTGTCGGGCAAACATTTATTGTATCAGCTGGTTACTCACGCTCGATCTGTCCGTTTCGTCATCGCCTTTGCCTGAAAAACAAACGCACAGTGTTAGAAAAATACTGAATATTGGAAAAATTATTAAATGTTAGAAAAAGTATTTAATTTTAGAAAAAAATACAGAGTTGGATAAACAGCGTTAAGAAAAGTTCAGAGCGTTAAAGCAATACTGAGTGTCAAAAATAAACACAGACGTGGAATGTATTCACATGAGTAACTCAGGAGCACTCAAGATAATTTGAAAGCTCAAAAAACTAACATCTAAAATAAAAGACTAGTTCACTATTAGCAAATGACCAAAAAACTGAATGAAGTTCAAGACTTAAAATGTAGCTCACATAGAACCTGAACAAAAATAATTCAAGTATGAGATGAATAATGTTAGGTAACATTTTATTTCCTAATTGTTGCTCGAGTTTGAAAGATATGCACTCAATGAGAATGGTTATTATTTGCTGAACAGCTGCTGGGAGGCTTTGAACGTTTCTAAAGAGAGGAGTCGACTTGCATTGATATACGAACACAGATTTTTATCCTAAATTTGGCCTATCAAGGCTGTTTTTGATCACCACATTTAACCCTAAAATAAGTATCACACATATAGCCTGAAGCCCTCATATATCAGATCCATCCATCATCATGCATATCTATACATCCATCATGTACTCATCTGTCATCATTTATCCAATAAACATCTCGTACCCATAAAACACACATCATCCTTCACACAAGCCAGTTGTGCAGCACAACATAATTTCATATAACAGACATTTATGATTCACAAATTGGTGTCTGGAAATACTAAATTCAATTACGTACTGATATTCAATTACGGTTTCAACAGTCACAATTGGCAGATCCTCCTAGAAAAAGTTAGTGAATACTACTTATCTATCTAAGTCCCCAAAACACTCTCCTGCAATTAAAAAAAGTAAGTTAAAAAAACAAACAACCGCGACTAACGAGGTTCATGTATCTGATTCAAATCGTCTGTCTTCTTCAATCGCCCTTTTCTTTTTAATTTGGCAAACTGAAGCATAAAATTTGATGATAATTGTTACGCTGATAGAAGTTGTATGTACTCGGTAGGGTGCAGCTGCTGCAGCAGTGAAGGTCAGGAGAAGTAGCTAACACAGGTGGTGAGGGCTGTGGTAGCATGCACCACCTACACCACAACTGCACTTTAGGGCACCCTAGTTAAAGAAGCTCGGTCCGTTAAAATTTATGGACTCTCGCTACATACATGGCTACACACACTGTCAAGTCAGGGTCGTCAGATATAATGACTTAAACCAAAAAATTGAATATTCAAATGTAAAACTTCAGTTGGTTCAAAACAGAAATTAAAAGTTGAGTTCATGGGAATCGCACAAAATCTCACAGCCGGTAAAAACGAAAATAAATTTAATACAAGAAATGCTAAATTAATAGGAAATCGTGTTCTTACAAGCTACTCGTCCTAAATAAGTTTCCTGATCGCTCCTCCGTTATGAAGAGTCCGACACGTCTGTGCGTACACGTGTTCGTTGGCCTACAATTTTTTGAAGACGTACCCGTACTCATTACGATGATTCAGGCGTTACAAAAACAGCGGATGTTTCTCTGTTCTTCAGACATGAACATGAGAAATTTAACTAAAAAGAGTAGTATGAGCGCATATTATTTGATGCTTTTTATGGGAAATACAAAGCAGTAAGCGCGACACCAGCGGGCAGATTATGACCCACTTACTGACAGCGGGCACCCACAAGATGCATGAGAGAAGAAAGCGACAGGCCGCTGGGCTGTGACAGCGATACACTTCTTACACTCCTGAACCGGTACGGATAACCGGCTTATAAATTTACTGCACTGTATTATTGTCGATGAAAGTGCCTAATATCTTCCAATTCTGAATGATATTATTTCTACAGTCAATTCAGCGTATTTCAAAGAGCTGTCCAGCGGGAGTTTCATACTAAACAACAGCAACTACTTGCGCAGATCTCTATGAAATTTTGTACGAATATGAAGTCAAAAATAAAGTCGCTATTTGACATACAATCGCAATTTCTCGGTCAATATTACAAGTTTCTCAGTATATTTCTCGACATCAACATAAACAGTTGCTGAATCGGAAAGAGAAAATCAGTCGGAGAAAACTGACACTTTACGAGAAAAAGCTAACGGCTTTTATGTACTATTTTAACACGTTTGTTGCGATTGCCTAGCCGGTGCAAATCTTTACTTTGTATACATAATCACTAAAAGACTTAGAAAAAATTACAGAACCTAACCGAAGTGACCCACCGGTGGGTCGCATCGCAACAAACGTGTTAAGAGTGATACGTTGTTGTAGCATTCATGCGCAGGAAAACAGCAATACCATCAATATGACAACTATTAACATCAGACCATAGACAACTTGTTCAGAACACACTCTGTTGTGAGGGCGTCAAGCAATTTAGAGCCGTTGTCTGGGTGATAACAGATGTCCATTTCCTGTCTCGCAAGACGAAGAGAACTTCATAACGAGAAATACTCGCTCATTACCGTACTTTATTTGTTACAGTTCGAGCAGTTTTTCTACTCTACGTTGAATAAACACGTTTACTCTGAAAAATAATACACTTAACTACGTTATTAGTCTCTGAAAAACTGAACAATGACCGTGCAGTACGAGTATCTTTCCAGAATATGGAGTAAACCTGAGGTCGATCACACACATGTAATTTGCTGTGGTGCAGTGCAGTAAGCTGATCGATATCAGAACACGTGCGCAAGTGTACAGTTACCCCTCCACCCTTGCACCTGCGTGTGGCCCTCCTCGGAGGGAGGGAGGAGGGCCGCAAATCACCACGCGACCGGCGCACGCGTAAATGGAGTCACACGCGTAATTGAACCTGCACACGCATAAAAAGACCACCACATGCGTAAGTGAATAAATACGAGTAAATGGATGAACACACGCGTTCCAGTATAAATAGATCAACAAATTTTCAGTATCGTTCATTCAGTGCGGGTAGAGAACACTGAAGAAAAGTACTAAATGAGGAATTTAAATTATGCATGAAATGTGCTTTACTTTTGACAATTAGATGTGAGATGCAATAGTTTTTTGAACGAGAGACAAAGATAAAATAACGCCTTCTCAAACACAGAAACCTTGAACGGCCTCACGCAATCTAGTGGTGTTTTCGTGGTATGCTGTCACGGACAGGTTCAGGTATACCTGTCAGGTCGACAGGTCACCTGTACGCTTGTTATAATGGCACCAAACGTGACCACTGAACATCAAGTTCACTAAGTTATAACAGAAACGCTGCCCCCATGAAATACTAAGACTTATACTCGTAGTATGTAAACCAACCAAGGGTTCAACTCTGACTTTGTCCAGTACCTGTAATAAGCGAAGTTTTTTAACACGTTGCCTCCGATTGCCTGATTGGTGTAAAACTTCACTTTGTACGCATAGTCACTAGAAGGATCTGAAAAAATTACAGAACCTAACTTCAGTGGTACACATACGTACCACTTCGGAGTCAACGTGTTAAATGACACGAGGTTACAGGAGCCAAATGAGCTATCTGAGTCTCACGGTGTCTATCTCCAACAAGTGACCGACACTGCACACTGAACAATGAATTGGAACGTCTCACGGCACACTGAACACAAAACACGACGATGCAAACGTGACAAAAAAAACAAAAAAAAAAAAACAATGGAATGGTAAAAGAGGTAGTAACTTCAAAGCCTAATCAATTTTTAATTATTTTACTACATTTTCCAACGTAATTAGAATGACCAACATGAAAATTTAGTATTTCAAGTATTTTCCGAGAATAACTTTCACGTAACTCTAGCTACACGTACACTTGTACTGGGACCAATAGTTAAGAAGGCAATATTAGCAAGGTTCAGTACTGCCGTGCGTTGCTGAATTAAATCGTTCACGAACGGTGGTTCTATTGCATCGTTCACACGAAACCGAAACTTGCACTAAAAAATGTCAGTCCTAAACTTCTTTAAAAACTTTGAGACTACAAATTGAATGCGACACACCTTGCAGGCATAGCATATGCGCATAAATTCGAATAAATTTAAATTTCAAACTGTGCTCTGTAATAAACGAACTATCCAACGTGCAGAAGAAAAGTAATCAGTTTAGTGCCAGACAAGGATTCACTGGTTATTTTACTACTAGTCGCTGTCTTGTTTGCGTGAATTTGTTGTATTTCGTCCTTGTCAGGTGTCATTGATTGACAAATAGTAATCTTTTTTTATTTAATAACAAGTGTTTATAAAAAACAGGACTTTCCAATACGGACTCGAATTTACGACAACCTTAATTTTCTTTGTAAAAGAAGCCACATCATAAGATAATGCACCGTCACTCATTTCTTACATTTCAGTTTTTCCTCGTACTTGGGCTATAAATGCAAATGAAATTCATTCTAACTAATAATTTCTAATTAATATGCCATACTAAACGAGGCCAACCTCATCTGAAAATTGATGACTAATTTGCAATATACGGCATCCAGAATTACGGCGCGAGTCGAGTAAAATGGCTGAACATGGTTCAATTCAAGTAATCTCTGTTCATGTTATATTTTAAACCACAGCCGCTAACACAGCTGAACTACCGTGAAATTTATAATAATCAAAGGTTGTTCGAGTTATTGCTCTCTATTACTGATATTCGTCTTAATTCTAGTCATGAACTCAACTATAATGAGAAATAGAACGTCCTCAGTAAAACGCTGACGTAGATGTTGAATGAAAATGTCGATACCTGACACGGTGACTATTTCAAAAACATGGAAATATAAATTAGGCGTTGAAACTTCGTTTTTACAATCCATGAATTACAGATACCCAAGAGCAAGAATTTCCAAAGGTAAAAATTATCTTCAGAAATAACAGAAACTAAGGTTAGTTGCACGACTCAAGCACTCAGCTGACACGACAGTGTGTTCTTCACTTAGCTTTAAGTCGTTTTAACTCGAAAGAAAAATTGATAAGCGCTTAAAAGCTTCAGAAAATGCAAAGCAAAGGAAAACGCAAGCAGGGCACAACCGGTATGCGTGCGTGATGACGTCACTGCCTCACCACCAACGAGCAAAACGAGTAGTGACATCAGCGACATAGCGGGCCTACAACTTCAGCATCCAAGTGCTTAGCTGTAGAGTTAGAGGCCCTGGTTTATGAAACCGGATAAGAATTGGAATAATTTATATTGGCTAGCAAATGATTATAATATTTCAGCAACTACGAATCCCATTCATTGATGTAGTGAACGTCATTGTTTAAAGACGACAGCGAGATTGAAAGCTCAAGCAGTCAGTGTCTGTACCCAAGCGTCCAAGGGTATCGTGAATTGAACTTTCGTTAGGAGATTAAATCTATTCTTCGACCACATTTGTCCTCTCCGTGATTCTACTGGCATTGAATCGAACACGCTATTCTAAGAACAAATCTTTTCTTGAGACCACATTTGTTCTCTCCGTGATTCTACTGAAATTGAATCGTACATGCTATTTTAAGAACAAATCTTTTCTTAGACCTCATTTGTTTTCTCCGTGATTCTACTGACATTGAATAGTACAGACTATTTACCCTGAGCATGCCTTCACAGCTCTCACGTTATCGCTCATTATCAGGATCCAACGTCACTATTGAAAACAATAACACAAAAATACTTTCAAAGGATGACAGTGCCAATTAAGTTTGTTCCAACTTAAAAAGTTGAAATCAAACTACACGCTATTCAAGTCATCTAAAATACTTCTAGCTCCACTACGAGGGTTAAAACACGAACAGTAAGAAAGGCATAGAATGCATAGTTTATAATTTATGCATGCAATGTTTAAATCAGTGGAGGCAGGCCAATAAATTTTCAACCCGTAAGACGAGCATCATTTGCAATACCGCATAATTACACAGTAAACAGCGTTCACATTCTCTAGGGGGCACGAGCTGCACTTGTACTTGAGCTTCATGATGGCGTGTACATTTACAGTGGAGTTACACGTCCAGTTAACGGTACACAAAAACACGAATAAAATGAACATCAAGTGTAACGAAATAAAATATGAACGTTTTACGTCAATTATTAACCGCATTAGAAAACTATGCATTCGTAACGCTTTGAAGGGCACTCGGCAATCAGTGTTCATATTTCTTAGTTAAACACCATTGTTTTCTCACTTTGCAGTGAAATCTAGTAGCATTTGCTCTGTATACCAGGAAGGTAGCGACTACATAAGATGAGACTGCATTACAGTACTTACAGGAGGGCAATCAAACGCTTGTCAGTTTTTATGGCTCCTGAAATTTGGCAGTTTGTTACGTAATGTCTTGCTTGAAAGCGTCCTCTGACCTTCCCTAGTTTGTGACGAAACTTACGAGCTTTACGCAGCTACACAAAATTCAAATCTCAACAGCATTTACATTCTCAGCAGATACGCTCCTTTCCTCGGCCACGACACCTCGAAGTATAGAAATAAATTAGTTTAAACAGGACATACGTACTTGTGTTGATGAGTTACAACTCACGTGGATACTTCGATGTCGCAAGCTTAAATGAATCATGGAACCACAGGATATACTTCAATTTAAATACCTCGGGAATGTCATGTTACTGAAGTTTGAACAACCATATATAGTGAAAACAAATTAAAATGTCAACTGAAACGGAGAAGGCTTAGCGTTTTACTTATAAAATTTCCATTTATTTCGCAAGCTAGGAAGTTTTGAATAGTACTTCCTTATACTATGTGGACATGAAGCTCGTGAGGCATTTCAGCCCATGGAATTTCTTGAGAAGGAACAACACAATTAGTAAATTGAGGAAGAGCACGAGGGACCGGGCCATTCACATTCGCTTAATAACCACGAAAGAACAAAGAAAATAACCACAGGCAGCAGTGCACTCAACATCTGCGCATGTATGGCGAGAACAGAGTACAAAGAGGATGAAATGGACAACTCTGTAATTATTGTGCATCAAAAATTATGAAGTCGTACACATCAAGTTTGGGTTCAGCATTCTTGCCAAGTAAAATATAAAATTTATTGGTGACTATGAAACGTTCCTGAAAATTTTGCTCACAAACTGTTAAAGTGAAAACTGAACTACCGACAAAGTCTAGAGTAGGTTTCAGTGAGGTATTCAATCCTCAGTAATATATTGAGACTAGACAAGCGGCTCCTCAAAGTTTTGCATTAGCTGGAGTTTGAAAAACTTCGCGGGAAAATTGTAACATAGCTGAACTAGATGCATACATTTACATGGAAGACATCAAGTTCGTGACTGCATAAACAGTAAAATATTATTGTAAACAAAATGAACAATCAACTCGTGACCATCAATCAAGCAGTATTTACCGGTTTTTTAGGGATTAATACACACATCTTATAAAGCAACATGGTCTAAGACAGTGTATTTATATAATACACATAGCATTAAGCAACACGGTGTAACAGTGTATTCATATAAAACAAAAAATAAAGGAACACGGTGTAAGAGTCTATATAATACACACATCGTATACAGCAACACGGTGTACGACAATGTATTCATATAATATGCACACACGACATAAAGCAACACTGAGTAACACAGTTTCACTGGAGTTCTCGGAAGGGTCAATTAGCTTCACTGAACAATGATGTCTAAGAATCGTCCAGCGACAATGGTACTAGAGACGGCCATGGTGGTGGTGGGCAGCTGCGGCTTGCATCTCCATGGTCACAATTAACGAAGGAACGAGGCATTGTTCAAGACTCGAGACAGGAAAGCTATTCAAGACAGATCTCTTAAATTCGAGACATTAAATCCATTGTCACAATGGTGAGAGAAGCCACAGTGGTGATGCGTGAGAGGGTTGGATGCCACAGTGGTGATGCGTGAGAGGGTTGGATGCCACAGTGGTGGTGCGTGAGAGGGTTGGATGCCACAGTGGTGATGCGTGAGAGGGTTGGATGCCACAGTGGTGGTGCGTGAGAGGGTTGGATGCCACAGTGGTGATATGATGCAAAATTGACACCAGAGTCACTCGTCACATACTTGTGGCGTCACGAAGACTTGAATGTCACAGTACTGATGTGCTACCTAACAGAATTATACTCACTTCCCCATTATTATTTCATTATACGAATTTCAGTAGTTTATTATGCAATGCCCCGACCACGGAGAATAACCTTCTTTACTGTCGAAAGGTTAAGAAAAATCTTCACAAGAACACCAGAATAACTGCAATGAAATATAGCAATTACGAAACATCAGCTTTTCGTAAAAGAAGTAAAAAAACTTAACTATTACTTCACTCCGTCAATTATATGTCACAACTTAAACGCAAGAAATAATGTAACAAAGTGCAATTCTTTTCCAACTGCAAGACTTCATTCATCGAAATACTTGCAGTTATTAAGGGCATAAATAGATTAAAACAATCTACTAAAAAATTACTTCGAAGACAAAGGAAAATCATGGATGTATATATCCCTGTTCTTCGAACGTAAGTTTCAAGTATTCAAACACGGAGAGAGATAGTGAGGTAATGGTGTCCACTAACACTACCCAAATCGCTCGATACTTCTCAACAACAAAACTAGCTTTTTCCATTGAGTTTCAAAGTAACAGGTAACTTCTCATTAAAATTTGGAATTTGTATAATTAGTAATGAACTCATTTTTCAGCACATGATAGGATTTTTCCAACAACAAGAGTACAAATGCTAAAAAATTGTCCTTGTTAGTTAGTCTCAATTAATTTAATTTTCTCTCGCAAATTGAGAGCTGACCATGTATGCGTGGAACATAGAGACAACGACTACGAATTGAACGTGACTCACGAAAATTTGCGGGCAAACAAACATGGAACAAAATTTAAAATCAGGAATTAGCCCCAAAAAAACATGCAAAAAGTGCGAACGAAAGTAAAAACGAATTTGTACAGGTGTGAGATTGAGAGTAAACGCACGCATGCTCTGTGAGAGCGTAAGAGCTGTCGAAAACAACCCTCGTTTCACTTTCTTCACACGAGTTGCAGCTAGAAGCACACGCACATAAGCGTAACGGAAGTTCTATTGGGAGGCTGTTACTAGCGAACGATCATCTTTCACCTTAATAACGAGAAAACTTTCTTCAACGCACGTACGTGAGCTGGTTATTACGTTTTCCACAAACGCCACAATCATATGTTCGGGTGAACGTACTGATCAATTCTCGATTAAATGTGATTCATGAGTTGGGATTCGAGTTTTGAGGGTTGGGATTCCGCAGCCAACACGGGGAACCACAACGTGAGTCAACTAGCAGTTCACATTGGGGGGAAAGCACCACAGCGCGCTGTTATAATTGACATTGTAGCGATCATGTGTTAGATCATGGGTTCCCAACCTGGGGTACATGTACCCGTAGGGGTACATTTGCTTATCTAAGGCGGTACATTTAATGTTAGTTTATAGTTCGTAAAACCTAGAAGTTCTATTAAAAATTCCGAGAATTTTTATTTTTCTACTCACCTTTCTCATAAAAATTCAGAGGTACATGCTCACTTGTCAAAATACTGAAGGATTACAAGGTCAGAGAAACATTAGGAACCCCTGGCTCAGGTGATGAAGCCAACGGGCGCGTTTCAACATGCACAGCGTGTTTCAACATCCGAGCTATCACAAACAGCGTTAGTACGCACAATTCAGAGAGGGTTAGGGCTGCACGTGCGTTTGGGCTGTTTGAGGGTTAGGGTTGTACGTGCGTTTGGGCTGTTTGAGGGTTAGGGCTGTACGCTGAGTTTAACTTCTTTACGGGGAATTAACACGTTGACTCCGAAGTGGTACGTATGTGTACCACTTATGTTAGGTTCTGTAATTTTTTCAGATCCTTCTAGTGACTATGCGTACAAAGTGAAGTTTTACACCAATCAGGCAATCGGAGGCAACGTGTTAAGGCCAGAACACATCAAACTAGCGGCGAGGTGTCGCTTATCTGGGATGTGGCTAGAATTTATAATTACTACGAACATACAGCATACAATACACAGAATAGCAGACCGAGAGCAATCATGCTCGGAGAATGAGTATCGAAGAAAGGATCCTACGGGCAATAGTTCTGTACGACTATTTACCCAAGCAAGGATAAAACAACATAACTCGTATGAAATTGTACTTGCTTCATAGACAATTTTCAAGCAAGTACACGGCAATCTGAAAATTAAATCATTATTTTTTTCAATTATTTAACACTTGAAAGCAAGTTCAGCGCTATGGTTCCATCAGCTAACTGTAGTAAACGAAAGTCGTAGCGAAAAATGCACGTAAAGGAGACGGAACGTAGAAGTGAAAACAGAAAACATGCAGAAAGTGATAAACACGAAAAGGTTTCGATACATAGGCCACTACCTATAAAGAAAATAAGAGAAATAATAAAATATAGTACTCAAACTACTGAAATAAACTTCCAACAAACGTAGTTGATCCTGGAACGAGTAGCTATACTACTTTTACAAAGTACTAATTCAACCAAAGTATAAAAGTGTTAATAAAAACAAGTAATAACAAGAGCCCCAAAGGAATGCAACCTAACCACTGGGAAATTTCACGTCTTAAATAGACGTAGCAAGACTAACTACTCCCTTGGCGAATCCTTCAGAAATGCAAGAAACCAACCCACTTTTTCGATCCTTAACGTTCGTCGACATCATTTCTTCCCATCCATACACAGCTAAGTTAAAATCTACACGGCGCTTGAAACAAACCGGTGCTGATCCAAACACAGAAAAAACTTTCTGCAGCAGCAACGCCACGAATGAGTGACCGACCGCGTAGCTTAGCCAGTAAGAACGATGGCCGAACTCGACTGGAGAAATCAGCATCGTTATCAGTCGTACAAGCACGCGCGCGCCTTGCACGCAAGGGAATTTGCGTTAAAAGTTTCACTCATTTGGGAGAAACATGCGTGCTAAAAGCTACCTCACATCCACACTACATTAGGACGGGTCAAACTGATAGCGACTGTTCAGCGAATCGACAACCCTTAAAGTGTATGTAATCCATTTAGGACGTTATACTTCTTTAACAAGAAAAAATAATCATTTATAATGTCGCTAGAATAACTTACAATGTCAGATTTGTGCAATATTAAAATATTTGTAAAGCTAAACACTTAGAATCAAATCAGCCTTCCTTTCACCTTCCTCTTAGCACATACGGGGTCTAGTGTAAGTTCATATTCTTTAGCTAAAAAATCAAGATATAAGTGACCAGAAGGAATGTTTCTGAATGTTCTTCACTTCGAGGTTTCGGTCTTCATAACCGTAGCAGCGCTAGACAGCCACACAGTAGCGAACAAGCTTTTAAGGATCAATTGTTAATCTGGTACTGGAAAATCGATCCAACTATAGTCATTCAGAGAAATTGCACGAGGCAAGCATGCCTATAAATGCCGAAAAAATTTCACAGTCTTCGTTGACTGCAGGTTTTCAACGAGAGTAGTAACTAAAACAAAGATATTAATAAAAAAGATAGTGTTAGTTGAGAGGCAAAAAAATTACGAAGACATTTCGTCGGTCATTTTATCAAAAGATGTTCATTAACGTCAGTCACATCCAGAGAAGTTCTTTTATTACAAGTCAGTTTTAAATAAACACGGCAGTGATGTACGTGATTGGCTGCTCGGGTTTCTATGATAATTCACGTACCTCGGCGTATTTTAGAAAATTCCATGAATGACTAAGTGAAACATTGATTCCGCAACGCCGCAATTGAAAAAACTTCACTATTTTGTAATGCAAGCTTCATTATAATAACACAAGTAAATCAATGAAATCGCAAATGCAAAAATCTACACTAAAGAAACAGGCTACTAAGATACACCCGGTAACCTCAGTATGCTAATGAGGAAATTAAATCAAACAATTCGAGTGCACACATGAAGATGTTCAGGATGAGTGGGAATTGAGTGGAGTGACTGACATGAAAATGCTGACCACGCACGAGGAAGATGGAGCGACAAAGAAAGCTAGGTGGTCTGGTAATTGGTGGAGGCAAGAGGCTGCCTGACGAATTGCTCCGTGCCTGGGCATACAGAAGAGAAGGAGCTGCTGGAGCTTAGATCATGTTGCATTGCGACCCTATTAGCTCATACCCACATACTGAATCCATTCGTCAACACTAGTAACCTAAGCATCAGCGTCACCAAGTAAAGCCTCGGTCATAGGTCAAGGTGTATGATAGTGGGCCTCTGTTTCTTATTGAGCAATTTATCTGACACGAAAACTTCTCTTCCACCAATCCTCCTCCGCTCCTAAAGAAGAGAGGGAGTGCAGGGGTGTTTTCACTGGTCAACAACCAACATCTCAATTATTAATAACATGTCACCGGTATCCATTTTTATTTGTGGAATCCCATTCGTTTCATTGGT
>VCRD01003660.1:28777-57578 GCA_006783055.1 Trinorchestia longiramus
ATCAGCATCGTTATCAGTCATACAAGCACGCGCGCGCCTTGCACGCAGGGGAATTTGCGTTAAAAGTTTCACTCATTGGGGAGAAACATGCGTGCTAAAAGCTACCTTACATCCAACCTACATTAGGACGGGTCAAACTGATAGCGACTGTTCAGCGAATCGACAACCCTTAAAGTGTAATCCATTTAGGACGTTATACTTCTTTAACAAGAAAAAATAATCATTTATAATGTCGCTAGAATAACTTACAATAACGTCAGATTTGTGCAATATTAAAATATTTGTAAAGCTAAACACTAATAATCTAATCAGCCTTCCTTTCACCTTCCTCTTAGCACATACGGGGTCTAGTGTAAGTTCATATTCTTTAGCTAAAAAATTAAGATATAAGTGACCAGAAGGAATGTTTCTCAATGTTCTTCACTTCGAGGTTTCGGTCTTCATAACCGCTGCAGCGCTACAGCCACACAGTAGAGAACAAGCTTTTAAGGATCAATTGTTAATCTGGTACTGGAAAATCGATCCAACTATAGTCATTCAGGGAAATTGCACTAGGCAAGCATGCCTATAAATGCCGAAAAAATTTCACAGTCTTCGTTGACTGCAGGTTTTCAACGAGAGTAGTAACTAAAGCAAAGATATTAATAAAAAAGATAGTGTTAGTTGAGAGGCAAAAAAAATTACGGAGACATTTCGTCGGTGATTTTATCAAAAGATGTTCATTAACGTCAGTCACATCCAGAGAAGTTCTTTCAATATAAGTCAGTTTTAAATAAACACGGCAGTGATGTACGTGATTGGCTGCTCGGGTTTCTATGATAATTCGCGTATCTCGGCGTATTTTAGAAAATTCCATGAATGACTAAGTGAAACATTGATTCTGCAACGCCGCAATTGAAAAAAAATCACTATTTTGTAATGCAAGCTTCATTATAATAACACAAGTAAATCAATGAAATCGCAAATGTAAAAATCTATACTAAAGAAACAGGCTACTAAGAGACACCCAGTAACTTCAGTATGCTAATGAGAAAATTAAACCAAACAATTCGAGTGCACACATGAAGATGTTCAGGATGAGTGGGAATTGAGTGGAGTAACTGACATGAAAATGCTGACCACGCACGAGGAAGATGGAGCGACAAAGAAAGCTAGGTGGTCTGGTAATTGGTGGAGGCAAGAGGCTGCCTGACGAATTGCTCCGTGCCTGGGCATACACAAGAGAAGGAGCTGCTGGAGTTTAGATCATGTTGCACTGCAACCCTATTAGCTCATACCCACATACTGAATCCATTCGTCAACACTAGTAACCTGAGCATCGGCGTCACCAAGTAAAGCCTCGGTCATAGGTCAAGGTGTATGATAGTAGGCCTCTGTTTCTTATTGAGCAATTTATCTGACACGAAAACTTCTCTTACACCAATCCTCCTCCGCTCCTAAAGAAGAGAGGGAGTGCAGGGGTGTTTTATTCACTGGTCAACAACCAACATCTCAATTATTAATAACATGTCACCGGTATGCATTTTTATTTGTGGAATCCCATTCGTTTTATTGGTACCAATCAGTATTATCTCTGTCGACACTATCAACGGTACGTAATGCTGGAATCAATACTAGCCATGAACATGAACAGTATTACCAACAATCATTGCACACAAATCTAAAGTAAGCTGCAGCTACCAGTTACTCATCAGATTGATGAACTGGCGCGTGCTTGAGCATATGCTTACATAAACCAAGAGCCAGGCGCGAGCACGAATGCTGCATCACACAAGCACTCGACCTACATAGGCACGATGTTTTCTGAAGGGAAAGGTTTAGATGTCTTTCTTGAAAAAATCTCGGAGAAAACAGGAGAAGTTCGTGATCTTCCCCTTATGAAGGGAATGACGAGGTCAGACGTGATTGGCTCAATGCCCTCAGATCAGGAAAGATAAGTCAGAGCAAGGTTTCCATTCCGACTATGTTCACTCTGAGCGTTCTTACTCCGATCTCAACACTAAATTATTCTGCATCAGTACGAAGCAGCAACTAAGACTCCAGAACGTTTTCAAGCTTGCATAAGACTTCACAAACCTGGAAAAGAGAGAGCGAGTCCTAGAAGCAAGCTTACGGAGGAAACAACCATTCATGCAAACAAATGAAAAATGAAGGATTTAGTCCCATCCCTTATTCATCTTTCTGTACTTTAAATACGAGAAATAAGAATTTATTATAGGTAAATAACTTTCACTAGCACTCTACAAGAAGCAACGTTCTACGACTGACGGAGCGCACGATGAACTACACATACAACACCGGTATGCATCCATGTTGTTAATACATTCAGAAACCAAATACTGTCTTGTCTTAATATAAGATAGAAGGCAGTCGAGAGAAGGACGCAATTAATTTTCAAATGAAACGCAATTTTCCAAGATTATTCATAATCATTAACTAAGTTACAAAACTGCGACCTGGCGAACTGTGTGAAGTAATCAGACAAAAGGGCAACTTTAATTGAATTCGAGCCAAGTTCATTCATAATACTGCCATTAAAGAAACATTTAAACAAATTAGTTAATTATACTATGTACAATGTTTTGGCAAAACAGCAGAAAGAATCAAGATAAATGAATATATTGTGGTCATCAGTTCAAAAGCGACAAACAAGTTAAAAGAAGTATTGGGGAAGATGCTGCGTATAACGAATGTAAAATTACACATGAAAAAGCAATCAAGTTTTCATATGACATGCAGGGCATGAGGGACGTGTGGAGGTCGCAACACTGCTGCCACAGAACGTGACTCCGACGTCAAACTGAACAGCATAAATAACATTCAATTCTTAGGTTACTTGCTGCTGTACATGACGTGACAGGTGCGTCAGGCACTGCAGTGAGCAGTGCACCTGCAGTGCAGTGAGCAGTGCACCTGCAGTGCAGTGTGTTGTAATGGAAGTGTTATAGCGACAGTAGAAACGTGTACAGGAACTTTTACTGGGGTGCTGTGCATCTGGGATTTTAGTTGTTTGAAGACTGAATACGACTACGTAATAAAATAATCAATAGACAGCACTGAACGTCATGTGCTTCAAGTTCGATGCTACAAGAAATAACGCTCAAGTTTGAGTTCGCCGAAATCAGTCAGTTGCTTCTTCAAAAAGTAGAAAAAAAAGAAAAAAAATTTGGTCTACATGTCTCGAAACATAGCACAGATTCGCAATTCTCGAGTTGAGTTTTATACAAGTCGATCAGGACGTGTCTTGAGAGTATGATGTCTCTTGAAGACCTTCAATTGTACGCATTATATTAGCAGGAGCTCGGAAATTCTACCTACGCCTCAAGGAGTGTCCTCAATGTTCACTGAAGGACAATCCTCAGAATAGCACCGTCCTTCTCCCCAGTGACGGATCAAACGCGTCTAGCAACAAGTATTATACAAACGAAAGTGAAAGAACGACAACGCACAAATTCTATTACAAGTATTCAACGCTGGACAGAAAGTCTTGACTTACAAACTATAAAATATTTTAATTCAACGTGTTAAAGTAAGAAATTTAATTAATTTATTCATTCACGAGTGCATGCAGCACACGTGAGGACAACATGCACATTAACACACCGAGGGCCGACAAGCCATGCTTCATATGATATGGCTGCCGGTAGACCACAGCCACAGAACAAGTGCTCTAATACACGGCAATGGAAGGTAATCGTCAAGGTGCAGGGATGCACTGAGACGAGGCTGCGATACAAGAGAAAGCCTTAATTCACGCACGGCGAATTATTCTCATATTCTATCAAGGATAAGATAAGGTTCTCGAAATGAAAAATTCTACATTGACGTACATTCAAGGTTAAAATGAGTACTTCTTACATGTGGTCAGAAACAGTTGGTGTACAGTCGGGAAATGTTTCCGACCAACGTTAAAAGATGTATGCACCAACCGTTTCCGACCATGGGAATAAGAAGTATTTTGAAATAAAATTAAATATTATGAAAATCTGGAATAGATGACAGTGTTTTATATTGACATTGTTAATATTTCTACTGTTCTCACATGGACGAAACCCTGCATCGATGAAGAAATTTGCTTTGTTGAATACGGATGCAACGCGAATATTTTTCCTTATTAAAATCTAAACTTCATAATTTCCTTGAAGCTAAGTAAGTAATTTCCAACAGTTTATCCACAAGAAAATTCGAAGCCTAAAAGTTGTAACATGTAGAAATAGACTGAAAATATAAAAATATCCTAAATTTAACACGTAAAATTTAAATCCAAAAAAGTTTCACAAGGAGATAAAAACGAAGAAAAACAAAGTAATGTGAATCTTTATACATTATGACTCTGAAACTGAGTTGCAAACCTAACTGGAAGACCTGCAACAAAAACTGAAGTCATTGCAGACAATTCCAGCACTAGAGAACACCCTTGAGCAACAGGAAACTGATCGAAAAATTGACCTCCAATCTTGTAATTACAAATAGAAAGAATTTCCTAATTCGTGGTAATTAAAGAAGACATTTCAGCCACAGAGGTCGTTCAGCGCTACAAAGAATAAAGAATGAAAATCCAGTAAAGTTCAATCAGCGGAGCACGAGATGAAATCATGCGAGCAGAACGCAAAACCAAAGAAGATGAATGGAGCAACAGTTCACTGGAGCTCCAGACGTTCTAAGGTACACATTCTTTTCTACGCATTGCATACTTCCAAATAGAACTGGAAATGAGAACTACGAGTTAAAACCCTGTAAATAAACTAGAAAAGAGAACTAAAAGTTACAGTCCCGTAAATTAACTGGAAATGAGAACTACGAGTTAAAACCCTGTAAATAAACTAGAAAAGAGAACTAAAAGTTACAGTCCCGTAAATAAACTAGAAAAGAGAACTAAAAGTTACAGTCCCGTAAATTAACTGGAAATGAGAACTACGAGTTAAAACCCTGTAAATAAACTAGAAAAGAGAACTAAAAGTTACAGTCCCGTAAATTAACTGGAAATGAGAACTACGAGTCTTGTAGCAAAATTAGAGGTAATGAGTATATTAAAACCAAATAATACATTTTCGAGTTGAAGACTGTACAGTTACCATGAACAATGTTCAGGAAGGTGAGCAGCGAGTGCGCACACTAAATACATGACAAAAGCACTAAGAAAACTCAGAACTGCACAGTCGGTTTGCCACAAAATAATTAAAGCTCTGCAATAACTTAACGAGGAGCTCAGAGGTTCAGCAATACACGAAACGAATTCTAAATAATAAAAGTTTGAACCAGAAAAAGAGACAAGAAAATTGAAAAATAACGCGGAAATCAGGCGATTGCGATTATTTTATTGCAAAGCACTCACTGTCTCGTACCATTAAAACGCATGACAGATTGACGCTAAAGAAAACATTCTAGACACCAGCAGAATGAGGAACATTTCAAATAGAAGACTCGTGTATCATGCTAAGATTAAAGCAGGCGCTGTGGTCGACAGCGTGTTCACAAGACCAGTTCCGTGAGAGCGGAGGCAGCGTTGCGACACACCTGACCAGGCCGTGGTGCTCCGTGCGCTGCTAACTTACTTGCAGCGTGGCAGCGTACACAAGTACGGGACGAAGAGTACGTTACTGATTCATCATGAACGGGTATGAAACGGGACACATTTAGGAACTTTACTTTTACACCATAAGCAATCTAATATAATGTATTATACGTGCTTGGTGAGCTAACTTTCTTGCAGCGTACAAGTAGTATGTTACTAATCTATCATGAACGGGCACAAAGCTGTCCTCACACACACTTTGTTCACCATGAACAGTCCAACGTAAATGCACTTATAAATCACAACACAACTTACTTGTAACATTAACACGTTGACTCCTAAGTGGTACGTATGTGTACCACTGAAGTTAGGTTCTGTAATTTTTTCAGATCCTTCTAGTGACTATGCGTACAAAGTGAAGTTCTACACCAATCAGGCAATTGGAGGCAACGTGTTAACCCCCCCTCCAAACCGTCCTCGACTCTCAGTACCCACGACGAGTATCCCGTTCATGGATCATTTGGTCGCAGAAAAACAAATCGTGTTAAATCCTCTAGTGAACGCGTGTCACTCCAATGCTACCCAAGTGTGCCATACATAAGCCTGTCTCAGCTGCACCATACAAACTAGTGTGTCTGGTAAGCTTCATAGCATAGAAGTGTTGCATCATCTGCTATGGACTGACGAAGGTTTTATCACTGGAACACCTGGTCCGTGGAAAATGTGAATTAGATCACAGTGATGTATACAAGCGCGTACACATAACTGATTTCTTTACCTCGATACTTGGAGCGTAAAATCCGCGACACTTCGAGCTCACTGCGTGAGGTGAGTGGAAGAAATGCGGAAAAAAGGATATTCCTGCAAGAAGTGTTAAGAATGGACCAAACGGCTCGTTCCTATTGCCTTATTCTATTCTATTCTAAGTTAGCAACATGGTGTTCGGCCTCTGCTGTGAAAGATGTGTAAAATAACGCATGACCTGATAAACCAAATCCACAACCGCTACCTACAACAAACGTTACTGGTTCTGAGACAGCTAAGATTACCACTGAAAAGTGCTAGCTTAACGTAAGTAAAATCACGTGGTGTAGAAACGAGATGTACACACCACATTGCAGCGCGTAATAATCTTGTTTTGTCCTGGATCCCTGGTACAAAACGAGATTATTTCAAAGAAGGTTCAGATTGTAGGTGCCAATTAACACGAAAATTGTTGATTATGAGCAGGGCGTTAGATCATAACCCGATTACTCGAGAATATTTCTCGTAAATGAACACAGAAGACAGAAGTAGGGAGCTAATATTCGTAGCTAACAATATTCAAGGAACCATGATACTAAAAGAAGTGCACAGCAGGAAAATACAATAAAAAAGAAAACTTTACGGGGGCATGTTAGTGAAAAGCTTAAATGCATGGTACGACGAAACTAAGCTCAACATATTAGGCAAAATTGGATTTAAAACACATTTTATTATTGAACTTTTTTCATTTTTTCGAAATAATGGCGATTTCAGGGGCACATAAGGTATTTTTTGCATGTTCGACCCAAATCGATCTTCTCTTACAGTTTTCCTACATTTTGACTCTGAAAAGAGTAAATCAATATCTACAAACGATCGTGCCCCCTTTTTTACCACCATAAGAATCACAACTCAGAAACCGAAAATAGAAAATTTTTACCATTTTTGCTCAGATGCCCCCCATAACAGTGGACTGGTGCGGTGGATTGCAGCCTGCAACGCAATCCATCTCGCTACAGAGGAGAAAGAAATCACTTGTGGACGGAGCACAAAAATTGTTATGAAAAAGGAGGTCAGGAGAACAGCAAATACTCGATGAAAGAAGAGTTAGACGCACTGCAGACTTTCACTCAGGGCCTGACTGAGTACATTGATGAGGAAAAGAACGATGAGAAAAAGGTCCTTCACTCATGATACGTAGCGGCCTAGAACCCTTACAGTGCGTTGCTGTGTTGTATTAAACACAAAAGAGGAATTAAGGTTCCGAAATTTTTCACGAATCTTTCTAGTTGTTTTAAGTCCACCTACAGTGAGAGTATGAACACAAATCTCCTTCTATGCGCAAAATATTTTGAAACTAATTGGTTTACATACGCAAATCAGCTCCGAGATCTAAAACCAATAAAATTTGACCTAAAAATATGATGAAATATGACCATTAAAATTAATACATACTTAGGCTCGCCAGGTACAAAGTACAGCAACGTGACTTCCTTTTTTCATAACTATTTGAAAGGCAAAACAGGAAGTTGTATTGCCACACCCTGTATATCTACTCATTTCCATAGATTAAGAGAAAGGAACTACAGTTGCTTGATTTCAGCGTACATGTCCACAGCTCGGTTTGCAGACATTTGTTTTTCAGCACATGAGTGGCACTGACATTTTCCGTCAACCTTCGAAACAACTGAGACTTTCATTTCTGGAAAAGATATTTCAATAAAAGGCATAGTGGCAGTAGATAAAAATTTGAACTAGTCAGATTTTAATGAGGCATTTACTAAGGCCAAATTTTAAAATAACTTATAGCCTCCTTACAGAAATATTTCTTAACTTACGATGATAGTTTGGTGTAAAGTAAGATGTAAAATTTTATTATAGTCATTCAGTACAATATTCTTAAAATTATTTGAATGCTAAATACTTGAAAATCCATTCATGGTCCTCATAAAAAAGTCATTACATAAATAAACTGCAGACTTACGGCAGTTAAGTATAACTTTAGCAAGAATTACAATTCAACATGTATTCATCCACTTACAAAAAACTAAAGCCATAGAACACTGCAAGTGAAATACAAATTAAAGGGCTATTGTACGTTTGAAATTCGTCAATAAAGAGAACACTGGTTTTTATTTCCTCCTCATCGTGCCAGACGCGTTTCGAAGACGGCACAGGAATATTTAGGATTCCTGCTTCACGGCCGACACAACAAATGAGGAACACGAGAACACAGCAGCCATGGTGACGAGTACACGGTGCCAGTTTCCTATCCCGTGTACACTCTGCACATCACAATAATTAAAACATGGAACAGGAAAGGCGTAATTATGCCAACGCTCTGTCACCACGTCATGACAATCGTCAAGATTCCAGCACTGCAGAATACACGCTCCTGAGTGTCATGCTTCTTAACGTAGTTATACCGTAACAAGTCAATGTTCTTATATTTATTTTTCAGCAGCATGCACCCTCACTTAACTGTGACATACGTTTTCCATTGCACATCTTTATTTAGACTCGAGTTCACGACACCACACTGAGCTCAAAGAGGAACCCTGGTGAAGTCTCAAGTCGGGGCCGAGAATGCGGTGCATCAGTCACTACGCTGACAAGGCCAACTATAGGAAAGACACCCACAAGGCCAATCACACTATCAAGGTAGGGGGGTCCCAAAGAAGACGTTGCAGTAGGTGTGCCAGTTTCGAAGCAGCGTCACACACCGCTGGTCACGTGAGGGATGGACCGTCATGAACATAACGGCGCGTCCGTTACACGGCCGGTCACACAACGGCTCGTGAGGCGCTGCAATGACAGTGCAGGCTTGCGGTAGTAGGCATCTGCAGTGCGTAGCCTAGCTACGCTGGCTATCATTTAATATGACTACAGAACAACCGACCTCTCTTCAATGGCTAGACTGTCAACGGAAAATATAATACAAATATCGTGCATGGCTTCACATCGAGGTCTGTGCAGCGCTGCTTTATCGAAAGTTTATAATGGTCGGTGAAGTTAATACTGTACATCTCGTCGTCAATTGCAGAAATTTACTTCACAACTGACGTTTATGTTACTTTCAAAAATAACAATACACAACCCGTGTTCAAACAGGTACCAAAAAAAGAAAAAAAATTATTGTAATTATAATTCATTGTGTTGATTAGAGCGATACGAAGAGGTTCTCGTTCAATACTATGATTTGACATTCTTTAACTACAACTCAGTGAAATGTAAGCGAGAACTCTACCAAACAAAAGTAGACAGCACCGATTAAATGGAAATTCTAGGTATTTTTGGTTATCTACTGCGGGGTTAGAGCCAACATTCCATGTAGCATATCACAGTAGGATTTTTACCAGCGAGAAAATCAACAAATTTTACTCTATATTTTCATACACAACTAAAGTCTGTCTGGCATACATAGTAATGCACAGCAGGCGTTAACACCAACACTAGGGAGTGAACTAGACGACTTAACGCAAATATTGCGCACTTAACTCGACTCGGTGCAGTGACATCATTACAAGACCACTTCAGTAACAACCATGTCAGGTATATACACTTCACTATTAACAGGTTTGCTTTATGAAAATACTGTACAGCAAAACTGACATGCATAAATACACTGTCCAGTTAACAGTTAGATATCCAGTTCAGAGTTCATGGTAACGCTATTCAATGAACAAGAACTCTGACAAGCAGGTCTCTTAGACGTGACGTCACCTTAGTTCTACTCAACAGTTAAATAAACCTGAGAGCTTCGTAAGACAACCACGGTCTCGCTAAGACCTGTGACAAGGCTTGTGCAGGTACACCTCAGAAGACTAGCAGCTGAGACACGACACTCGGGCACACACTTCAGCTACAACACGCCTTCAAACTCGCTAAATTAAGTTCCGTACTAGAACTCGACTGATCTAACATTTTCCACCAACGCTTGTTCTTTGTCATGAAGCTGTTGTAGCCACATCAAATCTCCTAATAATAAAGTGATTCAAAGTGCGTGTATTGTTATTCTACGTTAAACAAAGTAAAACAGGTAAAAGAAACAGAAATTGCGTCACATAACTGAACTATTTTAAATTTTATGAATTTGAACTGGGTATTAGCACAGCATCCAAACGGACACGTACAATTCAAAAGAAAATCAGCACTGACATATTGACATTCGCGTAAAAAAATTCGCGGAGCAGAAAAGGTCTTTTGAACACAGAACACGTCCGCTACAACCAGCAGGAGCTTTACTCATAAAACAAACGCTTTATGTAGTATGGATGCTTTGATGGCAATTGTGGTGGTGTGGACAATGCACTGATTCTGCAGCATGACTTTCTGGTTCATGCTGACGCAGTTGTTTGTCTCGTAACATGCGTTACGTTGTCACAGATGGAATGTTAGCTTTTTAATTAGTTGCTATTTTAGTCTTTCAGTCACATTATTCTGTGTCACAAGGAAAAACGGTAACAACAACAACGCACTACGAAAAATTGACTGCATGCATGAAAATTTGAAAGAGTAACCCGGTCTGGTGAATAGAGATGGTCCAATTTTGCTCCACGACAATGCACGCCCTCACACTCCACAAGCTACGGTCTAAAAGTTGATGAACAGGAATTGCGAGATTTTACAACATCTTCCCTATACTCTTCATATCTTTCCTACTGTTTATCACATTTAAGCATTTCGAGCTTGTTATATGTAATAAAACATTCTACAGAGGAGAGATGTTTAAAGCATTTGGACAGTTTATCACAGTAAAAGATGAAAAAAAATTAGAGTATAATTTGGAAAAACGAAAAAACGTCAAAAATAAACGTGGATCACTTTTTGATTAAATGAATCAGTTTTCTTACACTTCTAAAACAATTTATCGTTTGCCGTTCAAATAAATCTCATACATGACAAGCTACTATCCACAGGTTAGTATAGTTTAGTATATCTTAATAAAAATATTACTATCAACCGGTAATGCAATAATTCACGACAGAAATTACAACATACACACCACATGTGAGTACAGCCCCAGTTCTTTAAAAATGTTTCAACTAGCGAATAGCAACGGGTTTTAAATTTTTCAATCATGTTTAATACTTTTAGTCTACTATTTGTAAGTTGCTTATCAAGACTCGCCCTTCCCACCATTCTGCATAATGGACGGAAGAGAAGATAAGATATACTGAAATATTACTTGCACTAATATTCTTGCTGATTTCTTTGAACTCTCCAGTGAAACCTGCACGACAATTACCTACCGAGTTCATAAATTACGATGTACGAAATGTAGCTGTTACACTTGGCATTAGACGCATGCCGAAAAGAAGCGGATGCTCAAATTGAAAATTGAATAAATGGAAACAATTTTCAAGAAAACATTAGGTTAATAAATGCACCCAAATAATAATGCAACAAATAGTAACAATAATAATAATGAAAACAGTAGAGTAATAAAGGCAAAAGCTGTCCTTGTTCAAACATGCCCGTCAACGAAAGACAAAAAGCTCGATTCTCAAGCGAGAAGGAACCCAGAACTTGATGTTAACTTTACAGCTGAAGTTTGGAGACCCACGCGTGTGTGCGCCTCCAATGACCCACTAGCTCATGTGGAGACAACAGAACGCGATGCAAACCACGATCACAAGGGAAATGTCAACCCTGTAGTATACAAGCACGAAAAGTAGGAAAAAATACCTGATCAACTACGAAGAAAGCAATTATTCGTTTTGAAAGCATGAGATACATTTCAAAATAATTTGCAGGTGAGCAGCTTGCAGACAAATTTGTAGAAATTATACAATTATAGAGCACGTAATTCCCCTACCAAGGCTTCTAGAAGTCATTCTCCAGGAGCCTCGTCAGAGACTTGCGTGTAAATGGATAACATGGCACGATTTATGACTGCAGAACCGGTTGTCCGATTGCACTTCAACATGAAGCAGTGTTCGTACAACACGGTTCCGGAGAATAGCTCGTTCTAAATCAATTGTGCGAGAATGCAGTGAAATTACAAGACAAGAACACACAAACCAGAGTATAGAAAATGAACCTAGTTCACCTACAGATACAAAATGCTGAACGTCGTATTTTTACAGACTTTCATCAGAACTTAAAATAATGGTTCTGTAACCCTACAACAGTAGTCTGGGGTGATTTTCTTCCTAGTTACCATGCATCTGAAACAAAGGGTTACCATTCTAGTGTTAACCGTGAGTGCATCAAGGTAAAAATAAATCGAACACTAATCCAAGCATAGAGTATACGTAGAAGCTTACAGTACACAACAGGTACTTAACCTTGACGTCACGGTTCTGAATAACATACTTAGATTCTTGATGTGCATCGGAGACCGAGTTCACTTTCTACAAACCCAAAATGGAGCCCATCCTTATCAACGATTCTTCGATCACATTGCTAATGAATACACGGAGTATGAGAAAATTGAGTACACGCACGAATTGTGTAATACAAACCGAGTAGCACAATAACAACACGCGATTGAGAACACGGTTCTCTGAACAAGTAGATATTAAAAATAAAATAAGGCCCGAAAATATGTGATCAATAGAGCGATTTCCTCGCAGGAGAATTAAGGCAGAGTCCTCAACAGCCCAATGAATATGGGAGTGTCACCTGTCGCCTCTGTTTCAAAATTTTTAAGAATTGAAAAATGTGTAATGTGATTTAAAATAAAAATATTTTACATAACAATGTGTTGGTCAAGAATTACAATGTGAAGGCTCCACTCCTTCCCGCCAAACGAGTTTTAAAAAAACTAGAGCTAACAAAGATATAATCTAACCTAATCTAATACTAAGAATGACCGTCGTGTGTTTATGTATATATTTATTTATTTATTTATTTATACGTTTCGTGTCACTTTCAAAAAATTAGAGAGATCCAGAGCCTTATATACTCGAGTCCGTATCGTGGATACCGAGTTCGGCGGGGTATTGTCCTATGATTCGGGTACATTGTACCCGAATATGACACGAATTGCAGAGTCAATTGCAGCAGTAGAAAATTTAGTGTCTTAGTTTTCACTAGGAATGTTGCCATTAAAGAAATAATCAAAACGTTTGTCCTTTGTAAATAAATATATATATGTATATAAAAATAAATATATTGCATTGCGTTCTTATATGTAATTTCATTTAATATCTTTCTAACAGTATTTGCCATCATTTTTGATCTCCTGTACAGTGTAGCAGCACGCCGAGTACAAGCACAGAACATGAAGGCAGTGAGAACAAATCACTGCGGAGAATAAATCACTGCGGAGAAACAAATCACTTCGGGGAAACAAATCACTTCGGGAAAATAAATCACTGCGCTAATAAATAAATCACTAAATCAATAAATCACTCGGAACAAATCCGAGCGAGAAACAACCAGTGCAAGAACAAATCACTGCACAATGAAACATAGGACGTGGATTAGATAACAACACGGAGACCTCCACAGCAACAACACCAGCACGCCAGTGTGTACACAAAGGAGAAAATGAGGCCAGCTGTCTGCACCCTACCATCGTGGTGCCCACCACACCCTCTGCAATCACATGAGGTCAGGCGATCTCAACATCAGCTGGGTGCGTTATGGCCGGCAGCTGGGCCAGCTAGCTTTGACCTTTAAACCTCAGCGTTCAGGTGACCTGACAGGTGGAGCTCGACACAAGTCCTGCGTTCAGGTGACCTGACAGGTGCAGCTGGACAGCAGTCCTGCGTTCAGGTGACCTGACAGGTGCAGCTGGACACCAGTCCTGCGTTCAGGTGACCTGACAGGTGGAGCTCGACACAAGTCCTGCACTCAGTAAAAGCTTTCAGATTTTGAAAAGATGATTAATTGTCATAATCATTCGCAAAATCAAGGGTTTCTTTCTGTAGTTCTCTATAATTTTGAAACGCTTTTTAAATAAAATTCTCCATTACATAACGTCTCTTAAAATAGTTCATTCGTTCTGGACACAAATTTTTTTGAGGTATATGTCAGGGATTACTGTGACATGTAATTACTAGACACGCGTACAAACTATTTCACTGCCACACAGCTCGCCTGTATTCCACCAATAAAATAAGATCATAAACTCGGAATATCCATACGCTAACTGCCCGCAAACGACCGTCATCACATGCAACACAATGTGAAGACAATCAGGGTCAGAACACTGCCTACCTCGCAGACGTCTGTCCAGAAAATTCTCTTTATGATCATTTCGGCTGAATTATTAATTCGTGTTTCTCAGAAATTACGAATATTGGAGACTCTTCAGAGAAGTGGATTTAATTTTGGATGGTGTTCGAGTTGTTACCAGTAACTTCTCGTCTAGCGTCCACGAGACGGTCGTGTGTAATGAACGACACGCAAGCACGCGCTCTGGTAACAACAGATATTGTGGTATGCATGTGCTGAGGTTGTTTGCATGAGATGTGGGGGACTACCGGCGCCAGAGCTGAAGGAAATGAGGATAAAAAGCTTCACACCTGCGAACCTGAACTCGTAACAACCTCTCACAATCAGGCCTAAATACCTACAATGATAAAACCTAACTGCCTGAAATTAAATGTACATCTCTTATAGACTGAATCTCAACGTTGGTGGGTGGGCGGAGGAAAAAAACGTAATTCTGAATTTAATAAATTACTTAAGCTTATTGAACTCCGACCAGAGCTTCATTCCACTGCACGCAAGAAACTCGAGCTACAAAAAGCGGTACATGTGACAGTATTCCTAACGTGGTAATCTGTCCTGGCGTCAATGCAAGAATTGCGAACACGACTGCAGAGAGCGAGCACATGGAGGCGCACGGAATGATGGGCCTCACAGGGGGTGGTTACCGCGTTGCCCACCTAACAATTTCCAGCTGATGGATTAGCCAGACACAATACATGCATGTGAACCATCCTCCAGGGATGGTTTACATGCATCCGCATGCAACCATCCAGCGTTGAGAGCTCGATACAGCTGCTTGATACAGCTGCTCGATCACTTCGAAAGCAGTTCAATACGGCAAACAAAATGTTTGGGCACAACAAACAGTATCTAGTGAAGGCCTCATACTCGATGTGAGCACAAGGAAAAGACGAGCCGCAAACGAGGGATTATGAACGGCTTCACATCACCCTTGGAAGACCATGCAGTTGCAGACCTAAGGTTACCAAATAAACGACGCCTAAATCCCATCACCGTATAAAGACACGTATTAACTTCCCCATAAGACCTTCATAGAAGCAAAGCTTTGTATCTTTATTACAAACAAAACAAACATAAAAGGATCTAGTTGCTTATTCATAAAATTCTTAGAGCTATAAAGTGGACAAAAGAAACTCGAGCGTTTTTCCTTCCCCTGGGCAGCGAAACAAGAAGTTGGCTTGCGTCAGGTTGCCGATGCATCGCTCTCACTGAAATCAACACTGTTGAATGAATTAAAAATGTTCGAGAACAGAATGACGAAAAGTAATGGGTTGTTAAAGAAGTATAAGTTCTTCAAATAATAACGTAAAAATAATTCTACTGATCACATTTTTCATACTTAAATACACATTCAAATATTCTTAAATGATCTACATTAGCTTATATTCACGAATTTTTCTACAACGTCTATCATCAATATTTATTATTTTTGTCTTTTGATACACATTCACTAAAATTCAAACTGATGTAAAAATCGTATAAAACCCTAGCCGCTAAAACTGTACAGCAATAATGGCCACGAGCATCACGAAAAATTTAAAAATCCAGTGAAAAATACAGTAACTACAGAAGCCACTCGCGTAGAAGGTCGATTGGGCAGTACGCCGGCGTTCATGGCAAAACGTTAGTGAAAATGCAGCACCGCTAACAGCATAATAAAATATGCAGTAGTCTCCGAACAGAATTTAATATAATGGAAGAATACGAGTTCAAGTTGAGAGAACAGCCAACAACACGCTTTTGTAAACCCGTACTACACCAGGACACTAGCGCGTGACTGCCCTAATGGACTTCCCTAACACGGTTGCCACAAGTCAAGAACTTGAGTTTTTCCATTAGAAGAGGAATCGTAGAGCTGAAAACAAATTAAACTTTCGATCAAAAAATCTGTGAGAAAGGTACTTCTTTTGAGAGCCAAAGAACTTCGAATGGAGGATATGGAGCTACGACCTTGGGAAGATCTAAAGATCAGAATCGAAATATACATAATACAGCAACCTACGGATGAACATCAACTTCAACAAAATAGTATTAAAGCATCAAGTTTCATTTTAATTATAGCACCGGTTTGCTGATTATGATGACAGTTTTATATTCTAACAGATGTATCGATGACAAGCAGACCTGTCATTACTCCACAGAAGCCCGAATGTCTAAAAAAAAATATATCGAAGTCTGAAGAGGGCTGATGCAGCGAATGGTAATCTCATCTTCTGAGGTTACTGGACGCAGAAATGAACTGTTAGGATTTAAATTTGGTGGTTGTCATTTTGTCTGATATCGCGATGAAAAAATATTTCGAGACTGAAATAAAAAATGTAATGAGTAACAAACAAGTTAAATTCACTTGTATCTCGTTAAACGGACCAAACAATTGTTCACTATTGACATTTATCCCGAAAAGAAAAACCAACGTAAGAAAGAACATCTTCAACATCACACGTCTCGTCTCAGTAAAACTTGGTAAAATTTCAACAGTGATCATTTTCTGTTTTATTTGCCAAGTTTTACTGCACTGAAGATGCAATCTGTGCGTTCCGAAGCGTATGATAATTAAACAGGTTCCTTCTTACGTTGATTCTTCTATTCATTTTGCAAGTGAAATTTCCACAAAATTAACCAATTAATACCATGATGTTCGTGATGTCTTTCTCAATAATATCGATGAATCGACTATTTTCAACATAATTCAGCGTAATAATTAGCCTAATTGGATTTTTATTTATAGCCTGTCGAAAAAATTGCAGAAATTATTTTTTTAACAAACAAGATTCATTTTACTCGCAAACATGCACTGAAGTATCCGAATTATTTTCTAGTAAAACTACCTGAAAATAAGGTTTTATGTGAAAAATCCATCACTATGAGCCAAGGAATTCTGGTACACTCGTGAATTATTTTTTAGGCTTTTCTATTCAATCTTTGTGATATAAATGCAAAGACAGTACATAGCCTTAAAAAAAAACGTGCAGAAAAGGTATCCTCGTGAGAAAAACGATACGTTTCAGGCAGTTGATCGCATTTCAAAAAAATCATGTAGGCAGTTCATCGCATCTTGAAGAAATCATATCAGCGTTCGGCCATATCTAAAAAAATCATGTAGACGGTTAATCTTGACCTCACCTGCCACAGTGATCACAGAACACACCATTTCGTCCTCGCAAGAAAGCTGAGAACTGAAGTTGGAATTTCATTGCATTTACCAGGACCTTGACATTGGCCCTCAGGTATCAAAGCGCATAATAAGGCACGCGCGTTTTCTAATTTTTAGCTTGCTTTGACGTTCGCTTGCAGCAGGAATAATGAGAGGTGATGTCTGGTGAGCCTTTCAGTTGTGGAACTACGGAAATTACAAGGAAATTCTTCTACTGACCGGCAAAATACACGTGGCATACAGCCGCCGCACCTTAACCCTTTAGCTACCGTTGGGTAAATATGTCCCAAACAAACTTTGTAAATCATTCTCTTTAATCCCATATTCTAAATGTTTCATTCAAAATTACGGCAAAATTACGTAGAGATTAGTAAAGATACGTGGTAATTTACGCAATATTTTGATCAGTATGAAAATAATTTGGCCGTGACAGGGTTAAACATTTAATTTATTATATGAAAACCAACTGGGAGCAATAACAAAGTGAACTTTCGAGTTTCACTTATACTGCTAAATGGGAAGCTAGCCGTCAATGGTGTCATCGCTCGTTATTTCTTGGTCTACAAACACAAGTCACTACAGGTATATTGATCAGCATTGAGACTAACCTTACACCATCACACGAACATGTTGAAACAACAGCTACGTTTCACCCTCCCTACCCCAACCCTATCAAGAGATCCACACTATAAAAACAAAGGAGATAACATCTAAAACTACAGCAGCAGCAAATGATTTCATCTTTAAGAACAGCCCTGTGCGAAGCACCAACTAAAAAAAAATCTATTAGACACCTGGTCAATGGGGCAGCCAGGGCAAGGCTGATAAGACTTCAACATACCGTCTAGACTTTAATATTCACTAAATCTAAAATTAGGCAATACCCATATGGAGGAAATAAGAAATTATTGGCAGACACTCTGCAAACTGTAAAGCAGGTATTTCATACTTTTAAATGCAGAATACACAAGAATCAGGTCCAATAGAAAGAAATCTAGGGAAATCTGAGATGATTTTAAAGCTTGGTGAACCCGAAACAAAGAATTAAATGTCAAAATAACGAAGGATTGAGCAGAGGACGAAACTGTGCTAACAGCTTTAAAAATTTTCATCGGTTCTCAGGCAAAGAAATCGATAATTGTGAACGAAGATCAAACACTGTTGTGCCGTGGTTTAATTTTCTTGTTTGAAAACTCTAAGTTTTATGAAACGCCCACTTGCAAGTAAATGCATAACGCCATGATCGTATTAATAAAGTGTGACATTTCTTAGTAAGTTAACACCTATAATTAAGTTTATTTTAATAAAGGGTAAAAACAGTAAAATCAAACGAGCGTAACTAAATATGTAAAATAAAACATATGAGCAATGTTCTACGAGCGTCCATCAGACAAACGCACGTGCCTGTGCGTGATGGTTGTCTGAGGGCACGTGACTACCAATCGCAACTACGGACACAACTCGGTCCGTCCCTGTAGCCAAATTCTATTTTATTCAAAGTTGGCTAGAACACAGGAGCAAAACTCAGTCATATGGAGGAGCGACCAAGCAAATCAGTCTCATAAGCAACACGAGAATCTAATCAATATTCTGTCCAAGAGATGAGATATTACCAGGCCAGGAACATACGTCGTCTGAATTTGAAGCAAAATCCATCACAAGATCACAGGGGTAAATTGTCCGCACAAAACACGAGACGACGTTGTCAGTGCAACGAGATGAACTTTGTACAAAGCGAGCGTACTGAGTCTGCCTCCAGACCATCATTACGTAGGACATCGTTGAACTGAAGAATGATTTACGGACAAGAAACAAATTCGGAAAACCCGGAGGATACGATGACCGATCTGTAGAACTATCTAACCAACACCGAGAATAATTTTTAAGATACACACAGCTCAAAGAACTGACAACGATGAGAAAAATTCATTGCTAATGACCGTGAAGTGTTAAAGTATAGCACAAAGGGACCCCTGCGTGACAAAACGCTAATAACATTGCGCTGGATACCAGAAAGGATAAGCGACGGCAGAAAAAAAAGAGTGCAGTGCACGACAGGTGTGTGTTGCGGCTGCCATTCATTGAGGAGACAGAGGGGCGACTGGGAGGCATCTAGAATGAGAGAGAGGCTCTCCAGAGTGCAAGGTCGGTCGAGGAGACGGAGGCAGGCGATGGGATTAAAGGAACCACAAAAATGGAAAGAAAAAGTTTATAATGAATGGTGAAATAGAAAATTAAATAACTAAATGTGCAAGAAGGGTCATTAAAAGGAAAATTAAGCCAGCGATTGTGAAAAGGGAAGCCCGAACGTAAAGAAATTGAATACAAATGGGAAGCAAAAAGGAGAAAACGATAGATTTAATATTAGCCTTGTAGCGAATGAAATCTGTGAGCAAACATGCATGCATAAAAAAGAACGTGAAGCATGTAGCCTTAATGAAGATAACGAAGGAGCAGAAATATCTGATTAAAAAAAGGTACTAAGCGTAGACATAAACGCAAGAGAATAAAGAATATCAGTAAAAAAGAAAAATAACTAAAATGAGCAATTATATTACAGAAATAAAATAGAACAGAAGGGGAGAAAGAACAATAGAAATGAAAAGGAAACACTAACAAGGAAAAAATAAAGAAAAAATAGAGATCTAATTAAAAGGTAAGAAAGGAAAAGCAAAACAGGTTATTATGTATGAATAGGGAATAAAGAAGTAAGGAATAAATAAGAATAAGGGAATGAAGAAATGAAGCAAAAATAAGAAAAAGAAACAAGGATAAAAATAAGAAGTAAGAAATAAAGATATGAATAAGATAGAAAGAAAAGAATTACATACAAAAAAGTAAAATGAAAACAATAATAGAAGTAAGAAAGAATTAAAGGAGGAAGTAATAAAGAAGTGACTAGAGAAGCAAGACAAGTAAAGAGAGAACCAAGGAAGAAAAACTCAAAAGATAGTCATACACTTAAGAGTGGTGATGCAAGACAGCGAGAGGAGCAACACCCTGACCACACAGCCTGTTACACACACAGGCGAGTGCTGCCACAGGCGAGCGCTGGTACTGGCGAGTGCTGCTACAGGCGAGTGCTGCTACAGGCGAGTGCTGCTACAGGCGAGTACAGCACGAGGAGGTCAGCTCCCCTGCCTCCTAACTTACAGGTAAGTTGTCTCAGCCGCCGCAGAAAACACATTTCCCATGAATTAAATTAATACAGCCAAGCTTGTGCGCCTCACTGAGTTACTTCATTAATGCACGGTCAGACTTAACTTCTGCTAGGTTCTTTTTTCAAAGTCGAAGGAAAATTGCAGGGTTTGTGACTCGTAATACGCTGCAAGTTTTTTCTCGATATAATTTGAAAACTTTTTTTTTCGTCAAAAACACTGAATAAAACTGTGATGAACAGACCTTGTGTTTCAATAAGTAAAATAGATCAGGTACAGTTTACAAAAAGTCGTGAAGTTCGGGGCATAGAACTCCATTCAAATAGTTGGAGGGCAAAAACAAAAGCAAAAGACAAATAACAAAATCCCACACAAGAACTTCAACAACTGCGAAAAACTCCAACGTCCAGGGCGCGAGTACAAGTCCAGAACCCGCAAGGCAGTTCAAGGTGAAAGAAACGGTACAGGTATACAGGATACAAGGAATTCCTCCCGAGCGCAGTGCAGGTATGACACCGTGAGTATCGGGCTGTCTATTTGCCACGCTGCTGCCGTTCACCCCCTTTTTTTAAGGGGAAATCCAAATGCTGAAAAAACTCGTAGCACGCAAGCACCATGCATTATAATTCGTTGTAAACGGAGTGTGAATGAATACGCCCTTGAATTTACACAATGAAGGATAAAATTGAAGGGTGGACAGCACTAGTGGACTACTTGCATTTTTTCCAACGGGAGAAAATGCAAGTAGTCCACAAGTGCTGTCCACCCTTCATATAGTAAACTACTGGATCGTAATCGTCTCTGTCAGCGCTGTGTTAGCGACAGCACGGGAGTGGACTACTTGCATTTTTTCCCGTGGAAAATATATTATATTTACCACGGGAAAAAATGCAAGTAGTCCACTAGTGCTGTCCATCCTTCAATTGTTTTATGACCACTAGCGGGAGAATTATTATACTTACGACTGCCCCAGTTCGAAATGTCCCACATGAACAATGACAGCGATTTAGTAACGAAGATTTAAATACTCTGGTGTGACAAGATGAAGGTAATATCTGACACCCACGAACTCAACGCACTTTAAATTCACTTTGAAGCTTTGGTTCGTAACCCTGTGATAAAAACTGTTCGTCGGAACAGAGCTAGTTATGAAAACTAGAGTTTGAAGCAGAACTGTTAAAAGATCAGCGCGGTATACACCTAGTGGTGACACTATGATGCCTAACGAGGACATGATTACTCTCAGTCGTATCTATGATACTACTAAAAGCATCAAATGATCGCCCGCCAGGTACTTTCGAGAACACTTACTTCAAATAGTTAAAAAATAGTCCAGAACTATCAAAATGAGCCAGAAAATTTTTCAGGATTACGAGATCTTGAAGTGTGTGACTTGAGGTGACAGCAAGACTCGTCTGCTCAACATGTGGTCACGGCTCCATACCAACAGACGTGAGGTCTCTCAGCAAAAATAAACAACAAACAAACAAGACCTCTCATTTGTTGCAGATAATAAAGAATTATGTTCAATCGCTATTTACTGCCACCTTTGACACTAGATCTTCAATATATAAAAAAATATAATTCGACTCACATCAACACTAGTATACATACCAGAATTATACTAGTAACATACTAGTACATACTAGTAACATACCAGAATTTTGTAAACAGTGGTTCAGAGCATTTCAAGAGAACGAGATACTGGAGACTGAAGTAGGCAGATACGGCACACTCGTGCTCAAAGATCTGTTGCACGGAACTCCGGCCTCCTCCAAAGAGAAACTTAGAGAAAGACTCCTAAATTACACAACTATGCCCACAACAGGCTGCTTCCAGCAACGAAAATAATCCTACACTGAACAGTTAGCAAAAGGGCTAATTTCACAAGATACACTGACGAGGTCAAGCACCATCAGCGTACAAGCCTCAGTAATTCTGTACAGACTATGAGGAGTGCCGAGTCCCTCCAAGCTGTTCTGAAAGACAATATTTTTCAGTTCACCCTCCCCCCCTTTCTATAGATAAAAAATTTATTTTACTCACGATCTCAGTAGCAAATAATAAGCTAATAAAACTTCACGAAAAAAAAACTATACACGCATGTTGTTAAGCAATTCAATTTCTAAAGCGGAAGTTGCAAAACAAATTTCAGCAGATGATTCGGATTAACAAGTCTGACTCATCAATAAAGAATTGGTCAATTACTTTAAACAAATGAGTCTACTGGCCATATTCGAACTGGCAAACAAATAATTGATTCGTAACGCTACCGTGTAACTCGTGATGCTGCTCTTATCCAGCCTCTCATAACTGCCTCAGCAATGCAGTCAGACCAGTAGTCTTGCCGTTCAGTTAAAGAATTATGTATTTATAATGTTCCCAGTATCATGACTACCTTAATTACTTCTGCAAAACAATGAGACCTGCAGTCTTGCTCCGCAGCCATGCAGTCAAACAGTTATTTATAAACCAGCCCATGATGCCCGTATCCAGACTACCTTGATAGTTCTTGCAGTACAGTTAAACCCGCAATTTTACACTGCAGTCATGCAGTCAAACAGTTATGCATGTATAACCAACCCATGAAGTTGCCCGTATCCAGACTACCATGATTGCTTCTGCAATACAATGAGACCAGCAGCCTTGCCCCGCAGCCATGCAGTCAAACAGTTATGCATGTATAAACCAGCCTATGATGTCGCCCGTATCCAGACTACCATGATTGCTTCTGCAATGCAATGAGACCAGCAGTCTTGCCCTGCAGCCATGCAGTCAGGCCAGATTGTAAGCTCAACGACGAATATAAGCGAGTCAGCAAGCACTGCACCTTGCATCCAACTTGCGCAGAACGAACTCATCACCACGAGAGCGATGCCAGCCATACCTCCGTAAGTACATAGGCATTCACTCCATACTATATGAGCTCATCGACGTGTTTAAGCTACACAAGATTGGAGCCGGGGACACTGCAGCTATAATTGCAGTCCAACATCTATCTGCGTGGCCGCTTAAGGTAGGCTGGTCAGGGGGTTGAGGGGGACAGGCTCGCAGAGGGGATGCACATTAAAATGCTGCGACACACACTGAACCCAGCAAACCTGTTCCAATCGAACCCAATTATAGGATCATAATAAAGTATTGTGCTATTGCGCTGCCAACCAAATTCATGCAACCCTCCGAAGCTTGGCAGCAACTGAAATTCCTTTATACCCGACATACTTGTACCTCAAGGCTTAGCTCGTACGTGAAACTTTTACAACTTTTTGATGTCAGTTTTTTCCAGAGAAAAAGAAGCCCCCGTATCACCTTCTATTTTGTCACTCGACATGACAAATAAAACATCTATTTTCGTCAATAAGAAACGCGCTACTGAACCCGGTAAAAACCAAGTTATTTTCTGACTGAACGAAATGCTACATAAATTACCACTCAAAAGAGTAATTTCATCCTATTTTTGAGACAAACAAATATAAGACAAATGAATTATTTCTCGTGTACTACAGGAACCATGTACTGTGTGAGTGGTTACTGTGAACTGAGACCACACCAACGTTTAGATGCCGTCAACAGTAACAGAGGCTCTAGGAGGGACATGACTGGACGTCTCTACCCATGCGATGTGGATGCATTTGCACATTTTGTCCCATTTTGCGACATCAGACATTTTGTAACACCACACATTTTGTAACACTAGACATTTTGTAACATCAAACATTTTGTAACACCAGACATTTTCTAACATCAAACATTTTGTAAAACTAGACATTTTGCGACATCAAGAGCGCAAATCAACTCATTTCCAGGCATTCTGCCGTATCTCATCAGAGAGAATAACTGGCACGAACACTAGCAACTAGAGCACTAGGGGACAGAAGAATACGAGCTAAAAAAACTAGCATAATGCGTCTAGACGAGAATAATGTTGGATAATACGATACCGTGGAGAGTACGGCAGCAATCACGCCTCGCTCTAGCGGAACATACCAGCAAAAGAATAATGAAACACTAGTAAAAAAAATAGCACCAAGGTTCTGAATCAGCAAGGTCACAACTATAGAGAACACGTAGCAGAGTTTGCAGGAACCTGATTAAAATAAACACTACTTAATAATTGAAATGAGAACAATTTGATGACAAAAATTAATCAGATCCGTACGGTTTCATGAAGCAGAGGAAACTTTAACTCGACATGTAACTAAAATAGCAAAGCTAAAATTAATAATTACAAAGAAATCGTTCAGTTCCGGGAACTAAATTAATTTCAGTATAAATTATAAGGACATAATAATTTCTGGATCCTACAAGGCCAATCAAATAAAGGAAGTCATTACAGTCCTTCAATAAACGAACAACATGACCAAAGAAGGAATAATACAACATTTTACGTTATCGACTCACATACATAATTATGAACTAAACACACAAACAACCAAACTAATTTATCGCCAACTGTTTTCATTTCAACTTCAGTGCGAAATAAATGTAGGGTTTTTTGCACCTTATTCTTTAGAACTACAAATGAAATCCGCAGTTCTCAGCCAAACTGATTTGGACGTGAGGAAGAAAGCAACAACTGGACACGCACATCACAAGACTGGAAAAATTGTTCAAGTCTTGTAACGCTGTCCCTGTAGAGCTGTCCAGTCCATGCAAGGGAGTCGCTCCTTCCCACGAAGTAAACTACTACTCTTACGTCTGCAGAAAATGAGCTTGAAGATAAAGCCCACCAAAGAAAGCATGTTTACACAATTCTTGAGTTATGAAGCCATCTTTGTAACTACTATATTGTAAATGCCTCCACTGATTTTTTTTTATATTCGACACAAATGAAAATTCAAACATTTTACACAAAAAATTGAAAAAATGCGCCACGGAAACACGAAAATATCATCACGTACTTCTAGAATGAAAGAAAACTAAAAAACAATTGAAAGAAGATTCCACAAATTCCCACCGCATATTCTTTCAACTCAAATAAACCTACGCAAAAAAAGGAAAGGAAAGTTATCAACATACTTGCACGAACGAAGTTGCAGTATAATAAATACCTGAAAGTTTAGCAAGCAGTTGATCACTCAACACTTCTTGAGGTCGCTCTCGTCTGCAGAACTTCATCAACAGAAACAGCCCAGAACAACCGCAGTGTTCAGAACCTTCCCACAAGCATGAACAAAGAAGCTTACCACCGGTCAAATAATTATGCCACGGCGCTAAAAACTTGTAAAAAGAACATTAATTCTCTTGAACTTTGCCGGCAAAAAGCAGTCTTCTTTGCCGCAGCGCAAGCGCCCCAGGTCTTGCATAGCAACGCTAATAACGCCCGAGAGTTGGTAGAGTACATCAGTTTTTGGACATGCTGTGCTTTAGATTGAACTGCGCTGGAGGGTGTCACAACGAACTAATAACCTGGATGTTATTCTGAATATGTGTGCATGTTATTTATTTCTGTAATCTTCAATGGAGAGACCTGGTACGTTGTGTTGTCGACGAGAACCCTGATAACAGAGAATAACAGGTCGTTTAGGGTTACATTCGTAAAGTTTATTAACATAAAATGACAAAAATTAAATGAGCCCTTCAACGTCCCCGAATAATGGTAAAAACAATACAGTCGTATCTTCATCATAATCATACTCGAGTCGCATCAAATTCAACATTACTGCTTATTGTTAATTCCAATGTACACAAAAATACACACGGTTTAGACGACACAAAATTGGGGTGAACAACACCCAGTAAAGCATGACAAGGATGCACCTCATGCCTAACTTCAAGAAAATGTGGGCCACACAAGCTGGCCAGAATATCTTTTTCTAGCGCTGATCAACTCCCGTTAGGTTTCCATCCAACAAAATTAGAGCTCCTGTGACCCAGTATTTGCTGGCGTGTATTGTGATGAAGAAGTAGGCGAGATGCAAAATTGTATGAAGTATTGTCAGAGTATGAAGTATTGAGATGAGGAAGAAATAAGTAACATACAAAAAAGCGCAATCAAATTTCGTTCCCTATACATCACCTTACCATACCCTTCCTGTGGTCGACAACAGTTGGTGTACAGACTTGAAAACATTCCGGCATTAATGTTGAGGAAAACTTTCAATATATATGTTCTTCATCTGCGGTTCACGTACTTTTTTTAAAGTATAATGTGTAACGTTGGAAGTATAACTTAGGAGTCAAATTCTCACGTTTTTACCCCTCTCACAGAACCGTTTCAAACTAACATCGTAAGTTGTATGCACCAACTGTTTCCGACCAGAGGGAATAATAGACATTGTAAAAAAAACACCAAGTAAAATAGAGGATGACTTTTTTGTGAAGGGCACGCGGCCTCCCACAGCGCGAGTGTGGAAGAAAAATAGGAACCACAAAAACAGCTCGAGTTCGACGGTTCAGTCCCTGACGAGAGGAAGCGATGCGAGAGAAAGAAGGGAAGCAACAGCAAAGAGGGGAGGATGAGGGAGACGATGCGTCCCTCGTAGCTGTGATCAGAGAGAAGGTCGTCCCTGGCACGGTGAAACTGTGTCGACACAGGCACACCACAGCCGTCAATACTGCGAGTGTCACGAGACACTTAACATCCCTCATGAAACACGTATGGGTGATGGAGGTCTGCATGAACCACGTATGGGTGATGGAGGTCTCCATGAACCACGTATGGGTGATGGAGGTCTCCATGAACCACGTATGGGTGATGGAGGTCTCCATGAACCACGTATGGGTGATGGAGGTCTCCATGAACCACGTATGGGTGATGGAGATCTCCATGAATTACAACACGATCTCAGTCTGAATTACACGATAATACACTTGATGTTGTTTCGGTGAAGATCATGGTTTTAGTGTGATATTGTAATGACAACGTCCTGTAACCTTCTTATATTACTAACGCACCTCCTGGGGTTTATGTAACCGAGTTAAGGAACCTCCGAAGTAGAGAAAGTGATAGTACGGTTGCTCGTACCTTTTATAACTAATACATCTACAAATAATAAATGAACATCGAGAGTGTAAATACTTACCTTAATACTGTAATTTTCTAGCTGAAATATACTCCGTAATTTTGAGAAATAAGATAGTGAACAGTTGCCGCAAACATATTTTGCCGCCAATTTAATGCATCAAACCTAACGAAGAAGAAAAGTTATGAGCTGATAATAAAGGATTTCAGCTGAGACCAGCACAACAACTTAGCTGGTCTCTCTTTCACTTGAACTGTAGGAGTCATGCCAAATTTTCACGCCGACTTTAAAGAACTGCAAAATAGTAAAATATCAAACAACTTCATATCAAATTTGATATTACGTCGTGTTAGTGATGCTCTCTCGATCTCACTGTGTAATTACAGAATGAATTTGAATATGCTTAATTTCACGAATTTTATCGGTCGACCAATAGCGATAATTGTGATAGGTGTTTTGAATTTTACTTAAAATAGGCCGTTCATTCTGAAAATTTCTGGAGAACATGGGAGCTAACGAAATTATAGACAATGATTTTTTTTAAAATCGGCCGATACATCCAGTCTCTTAAGAACTGCCCCACAGCGCTTGCTTGGTTTACACATGCAGAACTTATACCATTTAATTGATATATGATAATTTTTTTAGTAATATACTCAACATTTTTAACATTTCAATAACATTCAACTTATAATATTTACCTTAACCATTTCACTTATATAACCCACTTTCTAACTATATTTTCATAGCAGACACTCGCACCCTCCCAAAGCATCAATTTTGAGAAATTTATTGAGCACAACGCGTGTGTACGCACGGGATTGAAGTATTTATGTGTGTTGAGGTGCATGTGCATGATTGATGCCTTTACGCTGTACGGCATGGGACTTGGGCAGCAGTCCAGGGATGTACCAAACGGCTCGTTCCTGTGGTAATATTCTCTTCCATTCTATTCTATTCTATTCTGCACAGCATGAACATGAGTGTCAGCGTGGTGGCAGTGAACACGAGTGTCAGCGTGGTGGCAGTGAACACGAGTGTCAGCGTGGTGGCAGTGAACACGAGCGTCAGCGTGGTG
>VCRD01003661.1:2566-40744 GCA_006783055.1 Trinorchestia longiramus
CTCGTTCCTGTTGCTTTACTCTATTCCGTCCCACTCTAGCAACTCGTTCCTGTTGCTTTACTCTATTCCGTCCCACTCTAGCAACTCGTTCCTGTTGCTTTATTCTATTCTGTCTCACTCTAGCAACTCGTTCCTGTTGCTTTACTCTATTCCGTCCCACTCTAGCAATGAAGAGCAAGCACAGCTGACACCTCACCAGAGCATCACAAGTAAATTAAGGACAATGCTGTCAACTTCAGTCAACTTTATTCGAAGACTGAACGCGCTCCTATACCACTTTGTGCATCATAATAGTAGGTAATGCAAATAATTGATAACTTTGCAGAAAGCAAGCTTCGTATCATTGTAGAAATCAAGCGTACCCATACAAAATTTTTATTCCTGTTCTAGAAATGAAAGCTTTCATTCCTAATAATTAGGAGCATAAGGTTTAGTTCAAGCACTGTAGTGTGAAGATGCAAACCAGAAAGTGATTTAGATGCGGACCTGTCAGACATGGTCGTTGAACACGAAATGCACTCCCACACACGCAACAATGCAGTAAAATCTTGCATGATCACACATAACCATCAAAGTTCAATATTTTTGTAACCTGTTCTGACTTTCGCATACATATTTTGGTGCGGTGTCTTGTTGGGAGTGGGAGCGTTGGACGAAATTAGATTTTGACCAAAATCCCAAGGATGGGCCATCTGTTATGGCCTGTGCAGCCCTCTTTTTTTACCTTGTAGATGATCCCCATACACAAAACTGTTACAGTATTACCCAAAACAAAATGTTCACCGTAGTAGTAAGGGTCTACATGTTAGTTTATACTATCCTTTCGCACAAGTTGTAACTTGAACATGAAATTTAAGTGATTGCCCTATAAAAAGTTGTCATAATTGTGTTTTAATGGTAGGCCTAGGTTTGAAGCCTTCAGAGTAAAATAATTTCGAAGTGTTCTTACAACCATACTCTTACAGCACATTTGCTACACAAAAGAATAAATAGATTTCTTCCAATTTCAAGAACACAAAGTTAATTCTTATGGGCCAACCGAAGTTTTGAACTCAGTTTAGCGGTTGTTGAGCTTAGAGAACCTAACTATTGTTGAGGTTCTGGTACGAATAGCAGTATCATTTCTAGTCTCCTCCAAACGAGTGAACCTCAAACTGACACCGGACGAATTGTCACTTCTTTTAGGAACGATCGAAACTTCCATGAGAAAACCTGAAGTTTGGCTATGCATGGTCATAGTGAACAGCTTCGGAATGAGACAGCCTCGGTGTAGTACTGAACTTCAACGCTCCTCCAGCGCTGGTGCTGGCCAAACAGAGAAAAAATCCAATAGAGTAGCGACATGGATGATGCGATCAAAAATATTCACTATACAAGTTTGCCATCAGGTGTTTGAGTATCATGTTTCTGTGGCATGCTGGACACAAGGAGGATCCCAGTAAGCTGAAGTGGCATAATCTGATAAGACACAATCAAGATAAATAATTAAGTCTTCCCTTGAGGTAAACAGATTTTAGAGAGTCTGTTGATGATGAGAAATTTATTGTGAGAAGAAGACAACGCCAGTATACATATATATGAATGCAATTAATCATTCTTGTAAATTCACTAATCTTTGAGCACTGATCTATGCGATTTGGTGACAACACTGAATTTAGGACAGGTGTACTCGTACGTACTACTTAGAGCTGATTACAGTCTCAGAATTTGAAAGCTTCAGAAATAAATCTAGCGTGTTTATTAAAATTATTCATGAGTGTTTTATCCTGTCACTGATGCACTGTTTGCCAGCACAGAATACGGTGGTTGCTCGCTGTTTAGTAGGAGCGGCGAGGGCAAAGAGACCTGGACTACAGACGGCTACTCCTAACAAGGCGTCCGAGCGGCCGACACAAACGGTGGCAGCAACCGCTCAATTTGGCAACACAATAACGCGAATAATCGGCTGTCAACGCCTTCTCTTTGCCTCTGATGGGTAAGTTCACGAGTAGATGAAAGCGTTCCCGCCAGTGTCACGTTATGTAACCCCTAGATTAATGTTCAAAAATTTGGATTGTTTCCTCAGCCGTGATTTGTTGTAGTCTGAAGATCTGCGTACAACTAGGGCTCCTAAAATGCTTTTGATGTGAGCGACTGTCGCTGGATCAAAGGAAAAGGTTACTAGTGACGCCAAGCGGCTGTAACATATTTAAAGCGACACAATGTCTTGAGAGTGATGCTTCATTACTGGAATACTTCGAAACAGAGATCCATTTCAAGGAAGTTCCTTCAGGGAAGTTCCCCCGCACGAACTCGCCAGACGTTCTGGACGCGCACCGACCACACTCACAATAACTCACTTTTTTATCGACGATGGAGCTATAATTATGATAATGGGTCCAGTTGTCAGTTGTGTGTCTAAACTGACAAAATTTGAGAGATTAATACTGCCGAATACATTTTACAGAACAAATGGACTAAGACATTTTCTGACATTTGAAAACGTGGCAAGTTCCACTGAAAATACGAACGTCAGCAGTGCGCATGATTTGAAATATACAAATGGAAGGTGAATCTCGTAACCAACATTTTAAATTTGTTCACGAGAAAATGCGAATGTGTGGAGTACAAGTCATGCAGGTCATGATCCGGAAGAACTAGGAGCGCCTCTGTCAAGCCGAAGGTTAGGTTTGTCTGCTTTTTAATGATGAAAATAAAACTTCCTGACACAAAGCTGCATTTCAGTTTGGGAAGTTATTTCATAGCTGGACGCATGAGTTCGTTAAAACAGCGCTCTGAAACACTGACCGTTACATTTATCAATACACGAGTTGCATTATGATAACCTAAAAGAACCGTTGTGGTAATAAACAAATTCAGAAGATTCTGAGAGCGTTGACGAGTGGATAGAGGAGTGTCAATGTGCCAGCGACCCATTCTGTTTTGCATACAATCGAGCAAGAGGGTACGTCCTTCGTACTCAAATTTTAGTGAAGTTTGAACAGGAAGATGACTTAAGTTCGTAAGAATATTGGAATAATGATGATTGATCGTCGCACCTAGACTTGAGTTCCTGAGTTGAATTAAATTTTTCTACCACGACGCAAGCGCAAGAACGTTCCTGGAAACTGACTCGAAGAATTTTTTGCGCTTTAGGTGCGCCCAAAATGATGTTGGATACTGGAATTATATAAATTTAGCTCTTGAGTAATGAAGCCTTACTATTTTACCAACTTATACATACAACTTCATAAACTGTCATGGTTCAGGTAAGGGTTAGGACAAGAGACAAATGTTTAGTTGATGTCTAGATTAAAGCTAGAGTTAATGAAAGTTTGGGTTGAGGTCTAAAATTAACAAATGTCTAACATAATAAGTGAATAACTAACATTCCGTACCCTACACAAATTTGTAATAGCTTAAAGCAACGACTACGAGCAATTTTTTCCTCCGAGAAACAACTTATGAAAAAGAGACAAAAGTAGGCACTTTATCAACACAAAGAAGAAAACAGAGATACATCCATGATAGTCCCACAATTCCTAGTAAATAGTTCTTACTAGAAAATATTTCAAACTAGTACATAATAAAGGGGCATAGGATACATAATAAAGGGGCATAGAATACATAATAAAGGGACATAGAATACATAATAAAGGGACATAGAATACATAATAAAGAGGCATAGAGTACATAATAAAGAGGCATAGAGTACATAATAAAGAGGCATAGAGTACATAATAAAGGGGTATAGAATACATAATAAAGGGGCATAGAGTACATAATAAAGAGGCATAGAGTACATAATAAAGGGGCATAGAGTACATAATAAAGGGGTATAGAATACATAATAAAGAGGCACAGAGTACACTAGGAACTACGGCTGACGCAAGAACACCTGAACGCAACACCACTCACGGATTTGGTCGCCGTGCCCAGTGACGGCCAGCAGATGCAGGATGTCAGGCGACAGTACTGCCGGAATGCCTCTCAGACGACCCATGCTGATCTCTCTCACTTATTTCACAGCACGTTAAAGAACACACTTTTGTACACAGTAAGCACGTACTCGCTCTAGTAGAAATCAAGGGCAACTGGTATGTGTGGTACGGACTGCAGCCAGGCAGCACTGGCTCCGTGGCTCGTATCTTTGTGATTGCTGTGGGAGTGTGCAGTCTAACCTAGACGGTTGCCGGACGAACGATAGTAGCTTGTTAATATGCGCGGCTCTTTTAAAATTACTGACTACCTCTACCATTAAGCTCCTAGTTAGTTGCACTTTGCAATGTGTGCATGCTTACCTCTTCCTTGTATTAGGTGGAGCTTTTTATTTTAAAATTATTAATTTTTTATCGGTTGAAACTACAAATGGTGCGGATATCCGCATGAAGTCACTCAATACTATCACTTTTAAATTTAAGCTATTTTTGTAATAATTTTTCAGTGCATTATTTCATTTATCAGCTCACTAAATTACTAAACTACTTCATTCATTAGTTGCATCCTTTGAAGAAATTATTCTTTCCGACACTATAACTATTTTCATTCATTATCTGTGACTGAAATCATTTTTCATAGCTCAATATAAAAAGAGGCAGGACATCTGCATCCGCGGATATTGAAATTCAAAATCAGCGAATGTTAAAAAATCCACATCCGGTACACCTCTAGTTGAAACTTTGAACATCGTCAAAACGGCCAACGAATGAATTCAACGTAGAACATAAGCGACTGACACGTTTTCTAAAATTTATCAAGAAGTTTAGCATACACATATATTTGCAAATGAGTTTAAATAAATTTCAATAAGCTATCTTCCTCACAGCGTGAGTGGTGACTGAGTATGGTTGATTTATTAGCGTCATGATAAATGTTCTTTTTCAGGTTCGGAAAGGATGGATTGCACCTCTGCATGTTGAGTGACTCATCATGTGAAATTCGCAGTTATCATCATGCTGAATAAAATCTCTGTTTAATTAAAAAATTTAAATGCCTTGCAACCACCGTGGTAGAATTTCTACCTATCCAACCGAAACTGTTCCGCCATACCTCTTCTAAACTGAACCAGTGTTCCACTGCAGTCGTTCAACCATGTAACCAACTTAACTATGTAACCCACTGCATCATGTAAGCAACTCCACCACTGAACTAATTCCATTCATTTAGCCAACTCAACCACGTATCGAAATCAGCTATATAACCAACTAAACCATGCAACAACGCAACCATGCAATAGGTGTGCTATGAATGGAGTACACATTACACTGCCCAATGGCGGAACTTCAAAGTTGATTATTAGTGTCAAGAAAAAGAGAATCAATTTTCCATGCGCTGGTTGAGAGGTGACACTTGCTATCATAGTGCTGTCAAACTCCTCTGAAAATGTATTAAGAACACCAGTATAATAAGGTATTTATAAGTAAAATATGTATGGCAACGATGCATTTGTTCAACTCTCCTAAAAATGGCATAATTTTGAACGGATTTGTGATTGTTGGTTGGAGTAACTTCAGTCATTTCTTAGAAGTTAGTGAATTCCACTTCAGAGTCAGGATTTCTGCTCATAATGCAAATATTTGCCACTCACAAGCTGGTAACTCATCGCTTTTGACCTGCTAAAGATCCAATAAGTACTGCCAAAAATCTTTTCAGAGTTGCTTCGATTTTTAGTATAAACGACAAATTTCTACTTGCCACCAATAAACGGTTGACGGACATGTAGGTAGCAAGCTTTATGAAGTAGAGAACTATACCAGATACGAAAAAAATACATCATAACAAATCACAATGCATTAAAATGGTTCATAGAACGCGACACCTAACTTTGGATAATGTGTTATTAGTGCACTGATATAATAGAATTATACTGTCCTAAAAATATAATGCAAAGTTTGACTATTCCCACATTTTGTAGTCATGCGGAAGAGATGCAGAGATGCTGCAGTGCTCGAACAAATACCCAAATACCTCTAAGCTCACATTAACAGTCATGTGTTTAAACGAATGCAAATTCTCGCTCTATTCTTGCAGGTCATTTAGTTAATGTTTCTAATTTGGTACGGTGTGTCTCAATGTGTACATAGCTGGAAGTTATACAGAAATTATTTTATTATAACTCTTTCCCAATGAAAAAGTATCAGAATTATTGTTCTAGAATAGCTATACTCTATTTTAGTATTTGCTGTGCATGAAATAGGATAAACTTCGTGTTGTAGAAGTATACATTAAACAACATATAACAAAAATATACCGAATACCGAAGTGTTTATGTTCTTAACAAATTTGACAATTTATGCAAGAAGTAAATCCAAGTTAAATTCATGCACAAACAATATTTAGCTTTCCGAATTGCAAGACTGTAACGATATGCAATTAAATACAAGGAACAGACAACTCAAATTCCCATATTTCTTCATATTTTTCACTAGAAAACTCCATCATTTTAAGGATTATATCCGTTTCCAGCCGTGCTTGAATTCTCCAGTGGAATGGATCGTCGCAACTTCCTTCAGTCGCGTGCCGGGCAAGCGCTGCCGCTCGATCTCATACCGTGGTTTCCTTTGCGCTGTAATTCTCAGGCAATATCATTATACCTTATTGCCCTTGCCACGGACGTCGAAATTAAAGTACTCAGGCACGAGCTTTTTTCCTTAGGCTTTTTTCTTGCTTTCGAAATTTCCTCGGTTATGGGAGGAAATTAAATTTCTCAAGCACAAGAACCTATCCAACAAAACCAGGCGCCAGGAAATATTCTTTCCAGGAGAATTGAGTTTCTTCGTTGTCTTTATTGCAAGGATATCATATCGCTGGGCATGATCAACCAACTGGGCTCTTTGGCCAGACCGATTAGGACGCCATTATACAGCCCGAGTTGGGCAAGCAGCAGTAGGGAGGAAACATATGGCCTCAACAAATCTCTATTACACAGCAAAAATAAATGGTAGGGACGTGTGGCGGTAGTGTGGGACAGTGCGCTCGCGCCCAAATGCCCTTTTCTCAGTTTTTGTAATCGGCATCGGCGGGTAAAGGTCCTTCCAGTACTAGCCATGATTGGTGCAGGATGATGACCTCTCTGAAGTACATCAGGTGGACTCGTAGTCAAAGGCCAATATTCAATATCTGACAGAACGCAAAGCGTTTGCTCCCGAACCTAACTGCACACAAGTGAAAACGCAATCCAAGGTGAAACTGAAGGTAAGTGGGATTTCACTGATAGGCCTTCAGCGACTCTGCCATCTCACGGCGTCCTCAACTCTATGAGTCTCAGAGACAACCTTCCGGTGTTCAGAGGGGAGCAACGATGGAATTTCCGGAGCCAAGCAAACAGTGTTTTGACCCTCAGAGTCCGTTTTGCCAGAGGTGAAATGAACAGGTCGAGTTTCAGCTGCAGTAATGATTGTTAAATTTATTTGCGTGGTTGAATGTTCATGTTGAGACTAAATGTGATCAAAAGGATACCCCAACAAGAACATTAGATTATTCTGGAATTGAGGTAAATTCATGTAAATGAAATGTACCGAAACAATTGTAAAGTTATCGTTTAATAAAATTTAAAAGCCGTATGGAATGCAATGAGGCCTCACGATGAAAATGAAAATTTTACATTCTGACCGACAGATGATAAGGTAATTTTTTGTCTCGCTCAACTCTGAATAAAACGTTTATTGGAAAGGAATACTGAGGAATGCTGTGCGAACTAACAGCTGGCAAATCTCATTGCTAACAATTCCTAGGTACGTAATTGCTGACAAGTGTTTGTCAACGCAGTTCCCGCAAAAGCAGAGGAAATTTACTTAGGAATAGAGAAGGTTAAGATCATCGATCGCTACGAATTGTATATTGAGTACTTTTTCCCTATAATATGTAATGCAATACAAATTAACTATGTTATCCATTGAACTCGATCATTTAGTTGCGTTTTTTGTAGCATTTGTAACTCAACTTGCAGAGCGGCTTTCAAACAAGCAAAAGCACAAAAACGAGGCGAAAAAAGACGATGCCAGCCGGTGATGAGTAATGATTTATTAATTGAGAATTACTTAATAGTCCAATTGAAGATAGTATACTCAAACGCTCAATTTAATCCGAAATAAATTAACTTCATCCGTTGTGACTGTTTCCCATCAAGAAAAAAATGATATACATTCCGTTAGAGAGAGGCTCGTCTTCCTACTCCTAAATGAAATGATAGAAGAATACAATAACTTACTTATCAAGTTGTGTTCGAAATGGCCCGCCCGCACAAAAAAAAATCTGCTATTAATACAAAAGAGAAGACCGTGCACACTGCACGAAACATTTGACTTTCCAGTAGGAGGAATTCAAGAAATAGGTTTTAAGCCGCTCAGTAAATTATTTATCAAACAAAACTGCGAATATTCCCTCAATGAATAACAACATCGGTTTTTGTTTCAATTTGGAGGATAAAATTCTTGACACTAGATCTGGCTCTCCTACCAATAAATTTATCGGTTTATTTTCATGGTCAACCTCGTCAGTTCGTCCAATATTGAACCACTTGGCAACCCATTTTGATTATAAATGATAGCTACGAAACTTATTCTATTCTTCTTTCCTCCTAGTCTGCTTCCCTTCTTCCAGTCTCCTTCTCATCTTCCAGTCTCCCTCTTCCCTCCTAGTCTCTTTGTCATCTTCCAGTCTCCCTCTTCCCTCCTAGTCTCTTTGTCATCGTCTAGTCTCCCTCTTCCCTCCTAGTCTCTTTGTCATCTTCTAGTCTCCCTCTTCCTTCCTAGTCTCTTTGTCATCTTCTAGTCTCCCTCTTCCCTCCTAGTCTCTTTGTCATCGTCTAGTCTCCCTCTTCCCTCCTAGTCTCTTTGTCATCGTCTAGTCTCCCTCTTCCCTCCTAGTCTCTTTGTCATCGTCTAGTCTCCATTTCATCTTCTGGTCTCCTTTTCCCTTCTAGTCTCTTTATCATGTTCTAGCCTCCTTTTCTCCTCCTAGTTCTCTTCCCTCCCACTTCTCCCAGCCACACACACTGAGGCTGGGTGGAGTTCCATTTGACCACCGCAGCCACTCCCAGGCAACGTTCCAGCAGCTGGACACGCGGAGCAAAATAAAATACACGAATGTCTCACATATCTTCGTATCTTAACTTTTTGCGCATAGTGGGACTCATTAAAGATAGTATCAAATAACTTACGTGCAATGCTTCCCCTCTAACTATTCATTCACTGTACACACAGTAGACCATTAAAATACTGACACTGCTTCATCCTAGTGTTAGTGAAGACTAATTTCGTCAAACGCATCTGTTTGAATATATAAACAACCTTATACTGAATTAATTGACCATTAAACGGGTTCATTTATTTAATATTTAAATGAGCAGAGTTCATCCTATTTTTATAATTCCCAGAATAAGCGTGCAAGTGAGGCTGGCTCAGTACATATACGGCGGTGAGCAGCTCACTTAATTAAAGAGAAATTTGCCATGTCAAGACTTCCACCAATGAAATCGGAAATTCCTGCACGACAAGATAGAAGGCTGTATGAAAAACGCATAGTTTTCAATCTTCCTAGAAAATAACTGCAATGCACGAAATAGCTGCTCCGGTGCAATCCCTATACTACTTTTTATTAGTCATTCTTTAAGTATAACTCCCTGATGTCCTAAATAAATTTCAGATTTCTCGGAAGAGACTTCAATCGTAGAAGACTTTACTCGGCTAGGTTCTAAAGTTCTCTTGAACACATATTGTCTTTAAGAGAACGGACATATTTCCAGTAATATTTAATATTCTCCTTACCGAAAGCCTTCAGCCAGCCTCCAGCCTCCTCGTTCCTCGATTTTCAGGTAGAATTTCACATGAACTTCCAGAGTTCATGACTCGTATCATGGGCGCTCATGGTACTTTCTTCAATCTCTGAGCTGGTTAATCTATTCTTTTCATTACATTACCAAGCATGATGCATGCTGTAATGAGGTCGTTTTCAGGTCGTTTTTCAATTTGATATTGCACACAATTGAATGTAGTACGTAAAAAGTTTGAAAACAAATGAAAGTTATTAAACGGATGATTTAGTCTCATCTCTAATGAATTTGCTCTTGATGATAGGAGCAAGCTCATGTTGAAGCATGGGATAATTACTGGTGTTCTTACGTAAAATACGAACATAAAAATACATTTGATTGTAAAGAGGAATGACATGTTTCCAGTAAAATTGAATGTTCCCTTTTCCATGCTCCATGGCCTTGCCAATAGCCTCAGTATACCGTGATTTGTGTCAACGCTGACTTACGTGTATAAATGACATCGCCTACATTGTAGGCTATGTTCTCGCTGAAGTTCCACAAGAACTACAAGCTCTCGCTGACGGAGCACAAATAGTCTTGAGCAGCTTTGTAAATGTAGCTGTTATCTCTCCCATACTCCGCATCTTTTCGATGATCTTCGTTTACTTCGAACGCTTCTAGGCATTCATTAAATTTTTCTTATTACTAGCACTAATATTATCCCTTTCCAAACGATTATTCAGATGATCTACACGATTACCAGAAAATGTCTTAAGAAGCCTTACTTAATACTCAAAATTTTAAGCAAATTTTGTCCATTGCACTCGTCCTTCTCTAGTATTTTCTAACTTTCTGACCATGAGTAGTAAAGTTCTGAGAAACGATCTTGTATTTTTCTAATTGCAATTGCATTTCTATAAATGTTCAAGCGTTTGATTTACCTGGAGTTTAACTGTTTTACTTCAATTCCTTACCGTTTTTACAATATTATTATCATACGAAATGCTTTTGAACGGCCTCATGCATGATATTTTCATGAATGAACTATATCATGCAACGCTGCAAGAATTGAATGCATCAACCAAATTTTAGTCTTTCATACTTTAATGCTTCTAATTCCTGATGTTCAATTCACACTTTGGCCTTTGTACAGTTAATTAGGAGGGTGAATGCGATGACAATTTGCTTTAATTACTCAGTTCTTTCTGGAATTCTACCCTCAATAGAGTAAACACAATGTCAGTCTTTGAGTGCCACAAAATTTGGATTATTATCTAAAGAATCCATTTCTTTTCATCTTTAACTTTTTTTTGTTTTTAGCTGCTTTCAAGTTAAATTATCAGTGCCACAACAACTTTGCATGTGACAGCTAAATGCATCAGATCACAGATTGTTGAAACTAACTGAATAAAGTGCTATCAATGTTCATGTCCAGAAGCCTACGGCTCCGTTTCCTGTGGGAGGGAAAAAGGAAGGAAATGCCACGGCGGCTGTATTTGAGGTCGACATAATTACTCTTGCGACACACTGTGGTTATCCATCCCACCGTCTGGTTCATGAACCCTGCATGCAAAACTCGTCTGATGCTCTATTGAACCTTAACCTCCCTCCCCTGTCATCACTTAAAGTGTTCTACACGTACGCAAGCTTAACCTGGTTGTCTCCAATTAAAATGGTCGTTTAACATGATATTGTTATTGAATTCTGTTGTGTTGATTCTTAGTTGAGTGACAATTCCTGAAAGTTAAGTACGGGATGAAATGTATCGGACCAGCTACGCACCAGCAACGAGGTTGCGGTGTTCCAGTCAAATAAATAGCTTTCTTTAAATTGGAAAGTTATTTCACCGGAGCTACTTCTGCTTCCTTTAGCATTGTTCTAATTAATTCTTAACCTAAATAACAATCATGATACTGCATTTTGAATATACACCCGACGGCAGTCTACATAATTATTCAACTTAGATTACACCACTTTGAATAATTCATCGGGTTAAGGTAACTCACGAACACTCTGTTCTAAAATTATTTCGCATCCAAGAAAGTAAAACAGAATAGTTGTAGAAATAACGGAATATAATAGGTTCGTGGTGCAGCATGCACATAACTTAGTGACAAAACTTTGTGTAGGAACTCAAGGATTCAGCTCTTCAGCAAGCCTTTCCCATCGCTGTCCTGCAGCTAGTCTACTGTTATTGATCTCCCAATGCTACACAACAAGATATAATACAATTATTCGTATCGCTTACAATGTATTAGTTTTAATAAACGGTATTAAGTATGTAATCAGAGGTAATTTGGAATGTATCTGTAAGTAAATGATCACTCACCGAGAACTTCTGACATTCCTTGTATTACTATACATGCATTGTATTATACTCGGCTTCTTTACGAAGGTTTTTTCAAATTGACCAAATTCTAACTTGCATTTGGAGTGCTTTGCAAGAAAGGGTCATGAATTTTAGCTTCGCTAAGCAAGTTAATGCAACATACTTTCGAATGTGCATGCCATTAATTTTTGTACAATATAATTCCCTAAGATTGAATTATATTCCGTCATTGTTCATATTTATAATTTGTCCGCAGCCTTCGACCCAAAATTATGGACTCGAAGTTTGTAAAATTTAAACTATTGATAAATGCTAGTGATTTTATTCAATGGCTTAAAACATTACTAGTTTTTCTACATTGAGCATTCGTATTCTTACACAATCCATAAACATATGAAATTACTTTTCTGTTCTGTGTTAAAAAGAAAATAATCTCAACGTATAAAATTGAACTTCCTGACATCAATTTAGCTTTTAGAGTAACGCGTACCTGTAGTATGTGTTGGATCTGTCAGAAAACAGTACCTTTCTCTTATAGCTCCTTAATTATTAAGACGATTGTGAGACAGAACACGGCGAGTACCTGCAATAGCGATGGCAACACACCCACAGTGATCACTCATGCATTCACTGTAGTGATTTGTACTATCTCACTGCAGACGTACATGATGATCCATCTCCAGGTCCTAGACTAACTGTTCTCAACCCACTGGTCTCGCCCCACTGGTCTCGCCCCACTGGTCTCGCCCCACTGGTCTCGCCCCACTGGTCTCGCCCCACTGGTCTCGCCCCACTGGTCTCGCCCCACTGGTCTCGCCCCACTTGTCTCGCCCCACTGGTCTCGCCCCACTGGTCTCGCCCCACTGGTCTCGCCCCACTGGTCTCGCCCCACTACAGAATACAGCAGGTGTAAGGCATCACTAGAATGGCAGTAACGAGAGTACGACCTCCTTGACAGACCTCGGCCATACAGGCGGTCACGCAGCACACGATGACCACGGGTCAGCTTTTCAAAATACTCCTCAAAAACTTAAATGATGTAACCTGCATATGAAAATTCGTCATTGAAATGACCTGTGCTTGTATAAAATATTGCTGCTTTCAGGTCACAAATATTGCTATGCATTATTCTTCTCCTATTTAACAACGGGTAAAATGATATAAAAACGTAATTCAAATTATTCACAATTTCTTTTTGTCAATGATTATACACATTAACAACAGTCGAACAGGAATATAATTTTTCCACAGAATCTCATTTTCCAATGTACTTGGTTCTGTCTTCGGTAAGCCACGCAACCATTCATGCAGTTTCTTGTACTTTATTATCCGTATTAAAGCGAGGACCCCGCATAGCATTCCTTAGCATTCCGAAAAGATGGTAGTCGGTAGGTGTCAAATCTGGGTTGAGAAAACGTGTTCCAGTGCCTCAGTAACCGATTAATTATTGTCTATAACTAATCAATTAACAAATAAAGCCAACAATTATTGTCTCTTAATCGTCTGGCTGGTAGTGCGTAGACATTAACTTTCTTGTCGTCTGGCTGGTAGTGCGTAAACATCTTTCTTGTCGTCTGGCTGGTAGTGCGTAAACATTAACTTTCTTGTCGTCTGGCTGGTAGTGCGTAAACATTAACTTTCTTGTCGTCTGGCTGGTAGTGCGTAGACATTAACTTTCTTGTCGTCTGGCTGGTAGTGCGTAGACATTAACTTTCTTGTCGTCTGGCTGGTAGTGCGTAGACATTAACTTTCTTGTCGTCTAGCTGGTAGTGCGTAGACATTAACTTTCTTGCCGTCTGGCTGGTAGTGCATAGACATTAACTTTCTTGCAACACCGTAACTTCATTCAACAACAGAAGTCTACATTTGGTGAGAGTTTCTAGATGTCCTAAAGCTTCATATGCATTCCACCGCATGGCTCATCCGAAGAGAAAAATCTGATCAGTGCTTTGTTGCGTCTACGTGCACACAGTTAACAACGCTAGGAAAACTGAAAGAACTTTGCACTAATCAGCAGCAAGAAAATAAGCGCAATTAGGCTAAAAGTTCGAACAGGTGAGTACAATTACGCCGAGTACAAAATTGTATGATCAGAACGTAGTGTGACAAGAAGACGTGTTATGCAAGTTCAGATCATCTTTGGGTCACCATCATAGTTTGTGTAAAAAAATCGCCTATGGATTGGCCAGCGCTGTTAAAGAATTAAGTGCATAATCATTGCAAGAAAAGTGTCTGCGTTATAATTCAGCAACAAAATTTTTACATTTTAATTTTTTTTGGAAAAGCAATAGTCATATATTTACCGTTTCACACGGTGTAGTTCATAAAGTTATTTTTTTAAATTAAGAAACTGTGTCAATGCTACCATTCTTAAGTATACATTCAGATAAATTACAACTCCAAGTCTTCTAGGATAATTATCACCCTCACAAGTGTCTTTACGGTAATTTATTAAAATTATGAAACGAAATTAATATGAGCTAGTTATCAAAAACACATCTGGTAAATAAATACTAATATTTGTGAATTGCTCTTGTAATTCAATGGTCACCTATTGGTATCTAAAAGATAATTCATTTGTTATTGTTATCATTAGATCATTCAGGGTGTTCATCAACAAATACTTCACCTATTGACAAAAAACGATTACCAGAGAACAGGTAGTCTAGAAATATGAACCAAAAGTAGTTCTATCGTCCATTATTCCATGAACGTATGTTTCAGAGTAACACCTTGATGAACTTCACACCATTTTATTCATGCAACTTCGAAAATTTCCCAAATAATAGGAAAGGTGCATCAGTATCATTATCTTAACATTGGGGAAAGGTTTTCTGAAGTGTTTCATGTCATTCCACAAAAATAAACTTTTTCTATTGATTCTCAACGACAGAAAGGTGTCAGCTATTTGCAAGAGCCAACTCTTCAAGGACCACCACTCCTCTGTGGAACAAATATAAATACTTTTTAGACATTTTTTGCTTGAATTTTCACTCGTAAAATGAGTAGCAGTAACAATAAGTGTCTGTTATGGCATTTAGATTCCTTTAATCGGGAAATTGTTAATAGTTATTGACATCAACTGAACATATTGATCGTTCTCATCTATTACTTATGGTTACTATTATTATAGACTAATGAACCCATGAAGGGAAGATCTTCAGTCCAGTCTTCAATAATATTGTCTCGACATCCACGTTTCACTTAACATGTTGGTGTATTCACTACGAACTGCAAGTTTGATGGTATAAATATTTTACTTAATTCATGCATTGTAGAAATCATGAGAGCACAACCGTCAGCCCCGGCCTGCCGTGTCTAGTCGTCGCTAGATTACAGCATGAAGGTCCAGGGCAACTGATACTAACCTCAAGAAAAGTCTTGGAAATGCTAGGAAACTCAAAATCACTGGAAGATGAGTTTTGAAAGTGCTGGAAAAGTAATTTAAAGAGCGCTGGATGAGGAGTTTCAAGAGTGCTGGAAGAGGAGTTTCAAGAGTGCTGGAAGAGGAGTTTTAAGAGTGCTGGAAGAGTAGTTTCAAGAGTGCTGGAAGAGGAGTTTCAAGAGTGATGGAAGAGGAGTTTCAAGAGTGCTGGAAGAGGAGTTTCAAGAGTGCTGGAAGAGAAGTTTTAAGAGTGCTGGAAGAGGAGTTTCAAGAGTGCTGGAAGAGGAGTTTCAAGAGTGCTGGAAGAGGAGTTTCAAGAGCGCTGGAAGAGAAGTTTCAAGAGTGCTGGAAAAGTAATTTAAAGAGCGCTGGAAGATGAGTTTCAAGAGTGCTGGAAGAGGAGTTTCAAGAGTGCTGGAAGTGTTCAGAACATTGGAGGAGAGGCAAAAACACTTGTAAAGAAGTCTCAAAATGATTCTACATTTTTAATGAAAAGATATACAAAAGGGATTGGAAAACAAAGAAAACAGGAATAGAAAGTAGTTTCCAATAAAAGAAAACAGGTTTCTTTCCGTAACACTTGAAGCAGCGTCATTGCAGCACAGACACAAGAAAACTTTCAATTTTACGTGAAGTATACATGGCCATGTAGGGAAGCTTTCCTATAGAGAGCATAATATTTCAGACATGGGAACAAGTTTCCTTCAGAAAGCATAATATTTCAGACATGGGAACAAGTTTCCTTTAGAGAGCATAATATTTCAGACATGGGAACAAGTTTCCTTCAGAGAGCATAATATTTCAGACATGGGAACAAGTTTCCTTCACAGAGCATAATATTTCAGACATGGGAACAAGTTTCCTGTAGAGAGCACAATATTTCAGACATGGGAATAAGACACACATTTGTTTAGATCAAGGGTTCCCAACATTTCTCTGACCTTGTACCTCTTCAATACTCCGACAGATGATCATGTACCCCTGAATTTTTGTGACAGAAAGGTAAGTACATATATAAAATTCCAATGGATTTTTATATGCAACTTTTACCTGTTAGAAACCATAAACTAACATTAAATGCGCTGGACAAGCAGAACACAGAAGCATGCACTGTAAACAACTGAATGGAGAGCAAAAAACAAATTTCATTCCAAATAAAAATGAAAAAAATTACTCCCTTTTTTGCCCTTCAAAAAGGTAGGAAAAAAGGAAGTTACGTTGCCGCACCCTGTAGCATCATGCTTGTATTCCAAATAAGTCAAATGTTTGTACCCAGCATAAGTATCTTTATCGGTACGTAACTCAAAATTATTCGAACCTAACAAAGTATTATAGTATTTATGGTATGAAATTAAAGTAGTATTTATTTATAAATAAAGTATTTATTCTGTTTTCAGGAATCAAATGTTTGCTACTGATTCCTATATTTATTTACCCACTTAATAATTCTCAGAATGTAATAGTAAAATCAATGTCTTTCATTGTATCTTGAATTATTTGGCTTGTAATACATAGAAAAAGCTTGATTATTACTACACGCAGTAACTTATGCTTTTATAGCTTACGAAGTTCTGCCAAAGCTTTAACGGGTATGAGAAATGTTAATAGCATAAACCTAATAAAGAAAAACATACGCCCCCGGGTGGGCTCGAACCACCAACCTTTCGGTTAACAGCCGAACGCGCTAACCAATTGCGCCACGGAGGCCTTGCTTTCATGCTGATTTTTTTATTACTATATACCAAAAACATATTCTATGAGGTAGACCTGATCATATCCAATAGATAGAAATAACTGTAACATATGTACATGTTCACCATGGCTTTTATAAACAATTAAAGAATCAAACACAAATATTACAGTCTTCGGCAGGGTAGCGGATGCACAGATTTTAATATGCTTCTAGCTTGCGTTCTCAAATATTAAAACTCCACTTCGAAATAATAAGGTATTATGAGCTTGAATTCTAGAAGTGCAGTTGAAACGAAATAAATTCAGGTAATGATAACCTTGTACACTGGTGACAATTGAGCACAACATGCAATACTTGTAGCGAGATTCGTTGCAGAACGACAATGTGAAAACAATTTGAATGGACTATAACTTGGTCGTGATGTCAGTAAAGACTTGTATTTTCATGTTAAATGTAGTGAGACTTAAGAGTACATACTCAACACATGTGATGGTCTTGCAAAAAATGGGTTAGAACAATTTTCAAAAACAAGAAAACGAGTTTTATTCGAATATGCTAGTTATAAATTGATGTGTATGTATACATTTATATTTTGCTTAATTCAGTGAGGAATACGATACAAATTACCTCCTTACGAATAAAAGTTTGATGCAGTAATTGAAGCAGTATACTAATGTCATGATAATACATATTTATTCTCATCGAGTTAAGCATAACAAATTTTAATGGTTAGACTAGACAGTGTACTTCTCAGCTAAAATCACAAGAAACAGTAACCATTTATAAGATGTGTCTCTGCTAGCTGAATGTTGTGTTCCTGACCACTGTTCCCATACTTGATACCAGCAACTGGTTGTATTCTCAGTCAAGTCTCTCACTTATTCCACTTTGCAAACGCCAAACACGGCAAATAAATGACAAAAAATAAATGAACTTCATTTTAAATATAGTACACAGTGCATGTACACTGGGGTTTAAATCTCAATGTTAACATCTTATGAGTAGTGATGGTGCTTATCGATAAGATCTCAAGAGTTAGAAGTAATGCTTGAAGCGAGATCTCCGTCCTCTGCTCTGCGACTTGAATGTCTAACAATCTTTATTTCCAATCGAGTGCACAGTACATAGACATTAGTACATTGGTTTTTCTAGCATCCAAGTATCATGCAAGCAGCAGCATAGTATATGCCATCACTATGCTAACAATATGTGATGTTAGTCTTTACTTTATGATATGTTCGTAGAAATAAGTCTTCTAGGACTATTTTTACACCAACAAAGCATGGTCGTGCTGGGTTCCAGAATGAACGTGTTCTGTACTGCCTCCTTACATAGTCAACTTGTAGCTCTAGTTGTATTTTAGAGCGGTCTAGACTTATCAATTTGAGTTATGATTATTCAGTCTGGACACCCTATATGCTTCATTCGCTTTATATTTTATTTGTAAATTCTAAGCGTAGATCTATAGCTTACTGATCATAAGAATAGAAATAATTTCAAGTTAGAAGTGGAATTCAAAATTGGATTTAAAAGACTGATTCAAACTCAGTCATCACGGAAATGACGAGTTTCAAACAGCGAGTAAAGCTGCTTTTATATCAGTGGACGAATGCTTTCAGCTGTTATACTCACAGTCTTCCTGAAATGTTTTACAATACGGGCAATTTCTCAATACCGAGAATTTAAACTCGAAAAATTACTATGGTAGCGTAGGAAAGGCTTGAAAAAGTTAAAAGGCTTATACCACTGAGCTTACATCATAAACAAGTATCAGGATTTCATCGCTGTGATAGATATTTCAAACAAATTTCTAAGAGGCAATAAGAATAAAATCTCTTTGAGAGAGTAAAGTCTCTTATACATAGATGAGGCGCATCAAGTATGTACCTGTAATTATCCTTTAGTTAACATATTATGTAATGCGGCGTGATGCTCGTTGCTGAGGTGCCCGAGGTTTAATAAAAACCTTAATAGGTATCTCTCAGTTACCGGTTACCAATAAAATAAATGAACTTTTTTCTAATGGAATATACAGTACATATACATTGGGTTTTAAATTCTTAATGTTAACATCTTATGAGTAGTGATGGTGCTTATCGATAAGATCTTCATAGAAGTAGTGATGCTGATGATACCAATTAATTTTGGAGCCAAAAAGGCCAACACAAAGCCTCGCGTAGAATTGAGAGGTAAGGACAAATAGTGAAATTCTTCATCTTCTCTGGAGTTAATTATTTCATAAAAACCATTATAACGTTTAAAGGCAGCTATCGTGTAATTAAGTCTGACCTAAGTTCTCACCGTCTAACGAATGCATATGCTAGAAAATATTACTAACCTGCGTTTGGTATTCATATAGAATGTCATCATATTTCGCTATTTCATATATAATAAAATGTCTTAACATGACCTATTGTAGGTGTACACTGAGCCTACAGTTTTAGGGTGCGCATTTTGTATTCTGTTCATTAGAAACACATTGCAGGCGGCATCCTTCAATAGTAATTTATACTTGAATAATGGAGACCATAAATACAGCTGAAGCATCAAGCAGTTGAGGAATGCGATTCAGTAGCTCGCCGTATCCTCGAGCCAGATTTTTGGATTGTTGGACCAGTTCCGCGTGTGTTATTGATGTCCGTCAAGAAAAGAACGAACAAATCTATGCCAAGACGCATTCCTGAGAAATTTTCCTGTAGGCGAACAGGTTTGGTTTTCATTGCCTAATACAATGCGATCAATTTGTCGAAGACAGCAAACATGACGGGTGAGATGTAAATTGTCTTCTCGGTGCGTTATGGCGACAAGAGTTCATGCCGTCTGGGACGCCACTTCTGTAGACATTGAAGCGACCGGTGCGCGGCGGACCACAGAAGTTAGTAACCAAGCGTTGTGATATACCGAAGGGTACATTATAGCTCCTGGCTGGACCTTCATTACACGATAAGAATTTCTTGCAGCTTCGCACGAACGTCATTCGTCTCTTCGGTAGCAGTTTAATGCTCAGCTGAGCAATGCATGAACACACGCTTGCAGGGACATCCATGCAGATGATTGGTTCGCAACGAGTCATTATTTCCTCAACGCGAAATTCTAGACGTTCCTTGGAAATGAAAACATCCCTGCCTTCGTTCTGCATGATCTTTTTTTTTGTCAACGACTTGGAAACTTAAATGAATGCAAGACGAAGTTCATCATCCCAAATAGTCCCTGCAATATTTCTGTAACAGCTTCCACTAGGGGCACAAATATTCGAGCAAAGTTCCTGTGAACTACCAAACCAGAGACCGCGTAAATTGAGTGTTATCTGGAGTATTTCTGAACTTCCTTTATGGACAATAACCAGTTCTCACTATAACATTTACGCCTATCTAACAACTGGACAAAAGTGACGAGTTTAATAAGCGATTCAATATTCAGTTCATGCATTTGTCTAGAGCAGTGATTCACAACCGCCGTGTCGTGACACACAAGTGTGTTGCGAGGCTCCCTCAGCTGTGTCGCGAAACTTTGTGACGAACACTTGAAAACACGGACAATGTACATAAATCTCGGTTTCATGTTCTACTAATATGCCTTGGAGGAAGAAACTTCCATCTCATCAATTGCTTACATCGAACTCAATCGTACTACACACTCAATTTTTACCTCTAAATTACAGATGGATTTAAACTAAATTAGCTTGTGACTAATCATAACTAGAGCTGAACGCTGTTTTCTGTGCTTGCCTATTTTTCAATGTGTTTAGCTCAGAATCAGTGTTGTTCACGTATTTTCAGACTTTGTTTTTGGCTCGCAATACTTGAGTTAAATCATGGTGAATTAATTACACAAGAATATTCAGTTTTTGTTATTGCATTGGTAGAATTAAGGCTAGTTTTTACCATATATTTCAGAAGGTGATCGAGTGAAATTTTTTTGAACACTTCTTAGTGTTTCAGTTTGACAGGAGGTTGACCGTTGACACACTGATCAGTTTCACCACCTGTTGTTTACTGTTGTTGGTTAGAGTACGCGTGTTAATTGCTTATGAATACATCTTCACAATTAATAAATTTGTTAAAAGGATGGATGTTAGTGATGAGTGTGAGGTTGAAACAGAACATACGATGAAGCCCTCAAAATCCAGCACAAAAAAGCAAAAGTTTGCCGTAATAGACAGGATTGTGATGATCATTTGAAGTTTGGATTTTCTTGGTCTGGAGATGTTGCTCAACCATGTCCATTATGTGTAGTTTGTCGTGAAAAAATGACCAATGAATCCATGGTACCAAATAAGTTACAAAGACATTTCACGACTAAACATTCCTACCTACAAGATAAAGATCTTAATTATTTTCAAAGACTGTTACAACAGCAATCAAAGCAACGCAATGTTTTTTCAGAAAACAATGACCGTGTCTGAACGGGCTCAACTCGCTTTAATTGAGGTAGCTGAAATAATAGCAATGAAATCCAAATCCCACACTCTTGCTGAGTCAGTTATCCTTCCCGCTTGTAAAAATATGGCGAAATCCATGTTAGGTGAAACAGCTGAAAAAGAAATTAGGAAAATTCAGCTTTCAAATGATACAATACATAGGAGAATTGTAGATTTATCAGTAACAGTGCTCAATTGCTTGTATTTGTTCGCTTCATTAATGATGATGAAATAATCAATCCGTTTTTGTGTTGTAAAGAAATGGCAACAACTACTAGAGGTCAAGATATTTTTGATATGATAACAGGCTATCTTAAAAAAAATGAATTTGACGTGGAAGTTTTGTGTTGGTATTTGTACTGATGGTGCACCATGTATGGTAGGCTGTATTAAAGGTTTCGCAACGCTAGCACAGAAAGAAAATCCAAATATTGTTCGTGCTCATTGCTTTTTACAAAGAGAAGTTTTAGTTTCAAAAGTATCAGAAGAAGATTTGAAGCAAGTGTTACATCAAGTAGTTGAAATTGGCATTAAAAGCAGGCCAATAAAGTTGAGATTATTCGAAGAACTATGCAAATCAATGAATCCTCAACATGCTCGCTTACTCATGCACACCGACGTTCGATGGCTGTCAAAAGGTAAAGTGTTAACTCACGTTCATGAATTACAAAAGGAATTAATAGTATTTTTTGATAAAGAAATGCACGAAAGATTCTGTAAATATCTTCGATGTGAATTTTGGATTGCCCAAATGGAATATTTAACGGAAATATTTGGTCAACTTAATACTGTGAACAGTAGTCTGCAAGGTCGAAAGGAAAATATTTTAAGTTCGACAGATAAGTTGGTTGCTCTCAAAAAGAAAATTGTTATCTGGAAAAACAGAGCAAAATTGGGTGAGTTTGATGTTTCCTACAATGCGTACCAACTGCACTAAAGAAATGATCCCTATCGTGGTTGAGCATCTGACAGCGCTTGAAGAAAACATCGACCACTGCTTTCTGTCGCTGAACACAGAAAAGTACGACTGGGTTCGTAATCCTTTTGTAGATTTTCCTTCTAATATTGGGTTTTAATTATGCGAAAAAGGAGAATTGGCTACCATTTCAAGTGACCACGGTCTTAAAATAAAGGATTCAGAGGTAGCTATCGACACATTTTGAATTTCAATACAAAAAGAATTTCCCGCATTAGCTGAAAAAGCCTTATTATTTATTTTACAATTCTCTACTTTTTATTTGTGTGAATGGGACTTTTCAATCTTAAATAATATAAAAAATAAGAAAAGAGAAAGACTACGTTCCACTGAAAAAGAAATGAGAGTCTGCTTATCGAACATACGACCAAAGATTCAAGAAGTCATAAGACAACACCAGGCACAAGTTTCACACTAGGTAAGTGGCAATTCTGGGATACTAACATAATAAACTGTATCAGACAAGTCCATATATGTATTTTTTATTGAATCCTATTCAATTTATTTCCCTTTGAAATAAACCATCACACGCGGCAACTTGGGTCATTTGCTTCAACACTTGTTCTGCGCGGCGACTTGAGTCAACATTCGTGGGTATTTTGTAAATGAACCCAACATTCAGTACGAAAACACTAAACACGTGAATCTATCTAAGGTTAATTGGAGTCACTTCACATAAATGCAGACAAGCCAGTGTGTATACACAGCGAATGTTGGGATATACTTTTCCGGTGTAATTGGGTATATTATTTGTTTCATGTTTAAAAATAATCATAGTTCCATTTCTTTATTTGATATTTTTTTAAGCTTAAGACGATTTAAGAACGCATGATTTTAATATTTCTAATGTCGTTATTAATTATTAAATACATACAGTGTGTTCGCAATATTTTCATAAAAATCCTCAAGATATTGAATACGTATAATATTTTCCTTCTCTCGTAACATTTAATTTACATACTTAGCACTCAATATTCCTTTTGAAATAGATAATGCCAAAAGGCAAAATTTATTTTTCTTTTAATATTTTTTTTCAAAATTGAACAAAAATTCTGCACGTTTAGATTTAGTGGAAACTCCCAATAAAATGGTGTTCCACATGAATAGAACATAAATAGAATTTCATCAATAATAGAGACCTCTAACAAAATAGAAGCATATATATATATATATATATATATAAATTACACACACACACACACATATATATATATATATATATATATATATATATATATATATATATGTGTGTGTGTGTGTGTGTAATTTAATACTTGTCATGAAGCAGCTAACCTGAAACATGAAAAGATCCTGAAACAAAACATGGTGAGCTTCGTTTCTTCAGGACAAGTTGACAACAAGGATAATTTATCCGAAATTAAGTAATCTGTTACCCTCATTCCGAAGAAAATGAATAACAAGTGTACATATAACAAGTATGCATATACCAAATATACATATAACAAGTATGCATATAACAAGTGTACATATAACAAGTATGCATATAACAAGTGTACATATAACACGTGTACATATAACAAGTATACATGTAACAAGTATGCATACAAGTAAGTGTAGAGAATAAGTGCTCACGCTATTTAACTGGAGAGCACTTATGAGAGTCCCAGGACGCGGTGTAGCTCAAGTCTAAACTATAAGAACACCGTCCGTTTTGGGGGGAATGTGTAGCAATTCTCGTTCGTGATCTATCTAGTGATTATGAATAAAAAAGTTCGAAAACATGAAAACTGTTCTGCTATGTCCTTTCCCACAGCAGAATGATCTTCACGGAGTCTCCTGCATTATCCTGGTATTATTTCAGTTAGTGCCACGGGGATTACGAATTAATGCTCGTATTATATAATTAATGCTCGGTTTATTTACTATCACTTCGCTGACGTTTGTGAGTAAATATATTTTATTTAGGAACGCCGTAGGGTGAGACGTCACGCCAAGCGTTTTCAAGTATAATTTTCCACTTCTTTCTTTATTGAAAGAGACATTGTTTCAATCTCTTCGAACACTATATTGCTTAAATATGATCTCTATAATTCCAAATGTTATTTTATTGCTTTGTTCACTTTCAGAAATTGTTGTTACTCTTTCAAGAATGACTACACCAGGATTCAATAACTAATTTGTACGTCTGAAGCTTCAGTTCAATCAAAATTGACTTATGATGTCAATATTTGGTTGGCTGCATTTTGTTATCTGCTAAACTTTACTGAAAGAGGAACACATAAATCGCTGTACAGGCCGTTTTGCCGTTAACAAATGTCAAAGCTTCACGACTAAACATACGGATGACTTCGGTGGGTTATTTCATGTTTTTTACTTACTTAGGAGCGCTACATTATTATAATGAGGTGAAATGAAATTATGTTCAGTTATTGTCGTGGTAACCGATTGGATCCAGAGAGAAACGTTTTGAAGCGATCACCTTCTTGTCCTCTATTAGAGAAGGTAATTGCGCCGATTCTTCTTGTCATGATCTGGGGAAGATGTTATCGGCGTTGCACATGGCCTCAGAAAAAGTGACGCTCTGAGCACAACATTCGTGTTTTGAGGACCCAAGACATTAGGTTTCAGCTAATTTGACTGGCGGTGAAACAAGAGCGTCTGCATGCAAAGGAAGTCACTTCAGAGATTGTAACTTAATTCTACATTTTTCTTCGAAGTCAACTTTTCCTGCAACTGGCATTGTTTCGAGCAAATGAACCGGTGCAGTGAAATAGTGACAAGTGCCACCTACCATTGGTGAAAATGAAGATTTGTGAAAGGGCAAAGAAAATGACTCAACAATAGCACGGTAGAGTTTTTATAAAACTAAACTCAGAACACGAGCAATCATTGTATTATATTTTCTTACTGATTGTTAGAACGCTTCAAAGTGGCGATACCATCTCACTGTAATTTAGTCTCAATGAGAAAATTTGCAGGTGACATGAAAAAGCTCAAATGACTTGCTCATGAATTTCTCATCGATCATTTTGACTCACGGAGGTTGTGTCGCACGATCGTTGAGACCACAGAGCTGGACTCTGCAAGCACCGCAGCTTTCCAGTCCCAGGCTTGCCATGGGAAGATGAGAAGCACCAACCGATGCTGTTAGCGACAAGTGCCGGCAAAATGCTTCTCTATAATTTCAGAAATTGAAAAAACTTCGGCACGCAAATGTCACCGGCTTTTACGGCAGTTCGTCTAGCAGCGAACGCCAATTTATCGCGCCGTGTCTCTGAGCTGCGACAGACGCGGCCACAGACGGTCGGTCCAGCGGTGTCTGCTCACTAAACAGAAGTGGGCGCTAATTTGCTGATCCGTAACACAGGCATTGCTGTAGCTGTCAGTCTCTTGCTCCTTTGAATATTAAATCCAAGGCAAAATCCTACCGAGGCAGTCGTTAGGATTGCTCAGGGGACCTACATATCTCAATGTATTTTTTGTTCACCGTCCTTGTACGCGCGCCATATGACGAATTACAGCAGCGTTGTTGCATGCCACTGACGCAGAGCTCCTAGTATGCCAGAGATATTGGCAAGCTTGAAGGCAGCAATGAACTCTGCGGCGACAGTCATTAGATATGCAGATTTGACGAATAATTTACTCTGTCCCCTTTTCAACTTCTGTAAAATACAGGTTTTTTAATAACGAATTTAATGTAGTTCGTAATGCATTATACATCAATACAAATCTGTTGAAAATGTGAATTGTTGAATTTGATTTGATTTGCTTTACTGTACATAATAAATACTGCATTGACATCACCCATATCAAATGACACGCACTTTTAATGCTGGGCTATATAGTTGTGTACATGTTCTGATTTTAATGACTTCAGTAGTAAAATATTCAACTACCAGAACTATCTGTAGCGCCATTTTGGATTCTTACGACTACTCAGCATTCTCAGCATTCATTCATTTTGGATTCTTACTCAGCAATAGAACATATCAATCGTTGGATGCAAGCGATTGATGACAGTACTTTTTGAAACAAATATTAGTTTTGACGATTTCCGACTTTGATGAGAGTCAATTGACTGAAAAAATTTCTGAGGCATAAATTGCATCCTTATGCACTTAAGTTGATCACTTTGAAGTAAATGAAATGCCACGGGTAGGAACAGCTTGTATGTTACTACGGTTAGCGTAGCAAGTTAGCACAGAATAAATTCGACGATTACGGAAACTACAACCCTACTGCATCATCTTCAGCAAGGGTTTCCAGGAATATAAAAACCGAAAGGTTATTTGTTCGTTCTTTTAATATATGTAGAGACTCTGATGAAATGTTTTGCCGTTAAAAAAGAACGCAAATAGTTTTTATTCTCTTCAATCAAATTTGAGCATATTTGGGCTTGGATTTTTTCGATTCTTCAATGGCTACATACTCTAATTCTTAGAGTTTTTTCGGAGCCCTATGATGCATTCGAACTTTAAATTCTCACCAAAGATCTTGAAATTGCTTCAAGTCAAAACTCATCGAAGGCCATGGCAAAACTGTATTTTGTGTTTTTGCAGCCATGTAGTCACAGATTCAGACGTATGTTTGGGGACATTGTCATGCTGGAATTTAAACCTCCAGCCGAGTCTAAGATTTTGTACCGATAACTTGAAATTTTCATTCATTATCTTGACGTAACAATCAAGTTTCATTACTCATTTGATTACTATTAAATAACCATTTTCAATTGAGCTGTTACAGCACCATACCATCATGCAATCATCTCCATGTGCAACTTTTGGTACCGTGTTCTTGAGGAGAAAAGCTTCACCTTTCTGAAGACACAGCTTGTTCACATCATTAAATCCAAATAACTCATTTTTTGTTTCGTCATTCCAAACTACACGTTCTCAAAACATTTTTGTCCAAAAAAGCTTCCATAAAATTGACGCGTGATGAAAGAAGAGACTTGTAAAGAGGTGTCCGTCGCAGTCTGTGTCCGTGTGAGCTATTCCTATGCATTTAAACTAAATAAACTTGTACTTCTTACTCTGCTACCCAGTGTATTCAAGTCTTTGGAGATGTCTTCCAACACAACGCTTGGGTTCATATTAATCTAGCGACGTAGTTTGCTCTCAGCTCCTGGTCACAATTTCGACGGCCTTCCACGTCCAAGCAAACTCTTTAACCCTTTCGGTACTATGATGCAAATATCAAAACCTTTTCAACATATTTATCATCAAATTTAAAATAAGATGCTTTGTGATGTTTTACGGTCACTGCATTGTCCTGATCAAACTGTAGCTTGCACTGCCCTACCAGCGTTTGCACAGACACACGTGTTGCTCTGCATCTTGATAAGCGAAAAATGACTGCGGCTACCAGAGATGCCGTCAGGACCGAAAGGGTTAACACGTTGACTCCGAAGTGGTACGTATGTGAGCCACTTAGGTTAGGTTCTGTAAATTTTACAGTGCCTTCTAGTAATAATATGTACAAAGTGAAGACTTACACCGGCCAGGCAATCGGAGGAAACGTGTTAACCTTCTTGATGACGTACGGGAGAACTAGGAATAGTGAAGCGTTTTGAAATATTATAGTTCCGTAACTATTATCTGACTTGTGATAGTCGATAATCTTTTAACTCAAAACTGCCTTGCGTCGGAGAAGCAATGACAATGATGATGAACATTGGCACTACATTATATATCTTACTCGAACTTTCTAGGTTATTCTCCTAAATAAATATTCTATAATGCTCTGCATTTAAAATAAAAACATGAATTTCTTATTATTACATGAATCGATATCTTTCAAAAAGGAAAAATCGTATTGTACAAATATTTTTATTGATTAATTTTTTGTATGATATTTATTTTGAATTTGTTAAATTCAATTTGTCGTTATGAAAACCGAGTTTTAAACTCCTTTTCATTTACTTAATAAGCTGTAGATAGTTTGGATTCATCCGAATGTTAAATTCTAGGAGAATGAGAAAATACTCGTAAGTACTGTACATGGCATCACCGTACGTATGATGAGGAGATTTTAGCTGTACACAGCAATGCAGCTGTACAGAGCAATACAGCTGTACACAGCAATGCAGCTGTACAGAGCAATACAGATGTACACAGCGATACAGCTGTACACAGCAATGCAGCTGTACACAGCAATGCAGCTGTACACAGCAATGCAGCTGTACACGGCAATGCAGCTGTACACAGCAATGCAGCTGTACACGGAGATGCAGACGCTACAGAGGCTGCAGTGAGGCTGGAGGGACAGGGTTAAGTAGGAGGTCTGGAATATGTCAGAACAGAGCGGTGGTCTCCTGATCACAGGTGAGCAAACCTCTTGTGTGCCCGTTGTCTTAGTCTAACCTTGTTTTTAGTCAATCGTAAAGATGAACTGTATAGAAATATGTCTCCCTCCTACAGCAAACAGCTGGAGGTGTCTCGCACGGAAACTAAAACATAAATGTTGTATAATTTTTCGAAACGTCACAGTCAGGCTCCGGGCAAGGTAATGTCGGTCTATGAACGTTGACGGATCCAGTCATCAATACCAGAATTAAACATATGCACTAAAAATTAATTTTCAATAGCATTTCAAGTGCATAAATAAGTCATAGTATACGACTACGATAGAACTGGCACGGTTGAAAATATATTGATCTTTACGTAGCTGCAAATTAAAACAAGCTATAGAAATAAATGGAAAAGAAATGAGTAGTCCTCCTCAAGGAAACTTAGTTTGATTTTTAAATATGTTGCCCTGAAGCTCACATTTTTGTTCACTGGTTTGATCAATTAAGGATATAATCAGTTTATACATGTCATAATTGATAACCGTGGAATTTGATTTATATTTTACTCCTTCCTAGATTTTGCAGTGCGGAATTCCTGCTTCAAGTCTACAGTTAACATTTTCTCGAAGCTTAGGAAACTCACGCATAAAGTGGTACATGGGAGTGAGTTAGATACAAAAAATTCAATGTGTTTTTTCACATATGTTAATTAGTTGTGTAAGAAATTATGCATCTTAGAGTTGAACAACATTTTCATTGAATGCTTAGCTTTCATGCACGAATAAAGAGTAAGAAACTATACATTTAAAGTGGATGTAGTCGTAACATGACACACAGAGGCTAAGCAATCTAATCCTACGAAAACATGTTAGCAATAATGAAATATTTATGGTAGTTCGTAGAGAAATTATCATAAATACGAAAATTCCAAAGTTTTATGCCTAACATAAAATAATTTCTCACGCTTCTAATCAAAAGGAAGTATTACATTATACCAGGGTTATGCATTTGTTTATTTGTTAATGTTTACAGTATACATAACATTCTTGACTCAGTCTCCACCACGTCCCGCGCATGCGAGCTACTGGCAACATTCACCAGACTGAGATATAATACAAACAAAACTCATTCATTTCTAAACAAGTCACATACTACGATGTAAGTCACATACTACACCACCACTACGAATATAACAGTTCGGGTTGTAAGCGTGAGTGTAAAATTATCAAAAATTCAGCATGTGAATACGGGTGAAACTTCTAATTACTATTGCTAGTTTGTTGACCGATACCTCTGCAGCATGTGAAGATGGCCGCTAGAATTTAAATTATTGTTCTTATTAACTTTGAGCTTCATTGCACTTAATAAAGTCAAAAGTTACTTTAGAGAAAAGGAAACTATATGTCGAATGAAAGCAGAAAGTTGAGCATATCAGAAGAGATCAAAATTAAAGCATCAGTAAATCTAAAATAAAGTCATAGTACAGCATAAATTTTAGTTGTTTATATCTACTTCACATAACAAAGTATTTACTCAGATTGAGACGTGAGCCTCGCGAGTTCAATACAAGAAACTGATGCTGGTTAAACATAACGAGTCGATATGAGAAATTGTACTTGCAAAACAAGGAGTTGATAACTCAATGATTTGCAACTAACTTTTCATCCTGGCACACACACATGCGCATTTTTTGTTTAAACATTTCAATATGTTTTCATATATATTGTAACAATACTGCTGGTAACAATACTTGTGGTAACAATACTGGTGGTAACCATAATGCAGGTAACAATTATGCGGGTAACAATTATGCGGGTAACAACTATGCAAGTAACAATAATGTAGGTCTTATATATCATAAGACGTCAAGTCGGAAACGGAAATGGAAAGCAGCTCGCTGATGAAGGCCAAACTTTGACACACAAGTAAATGGTGGATGTTGTAGGCCTTAAAAGATCATGTCTTGGATACCAGTACCACGATTTGAAAACCTGAACCTACCTGCATGACAGCATGTTCGAACAATGGTATCGATTTAGTGAGAACAATTTAGGTATCGTCATGGTGTAATGGATCTTTTTCAGGAAGCAACTTATGTATCATCATAATTCAGGAAAATTACGCTATAAAATATATTAAAGGAAATTTATGTAACTATTGCATGGATGCCCACAAACGATTCGCTAACGCACAATTTTTAAACTGTTAATTCTTGTCCACGACATCTAGCTCGAAATTGACACCACACGCATAGAAAGGTCAAGGAAGGTTCGAATAAATGACTATTCTTTAATAGAATTTTTTTTAGGACCTTGAGAACAAGTGCTGACAGAAGAACTCTGGCCGACAGTTTCCTGGTGTGCAGCTAAGTGGTCCAGTTAACGCTCAGATTCATTTACGATTACGGAATCTTAGAATTGTCGCGCTTCCTTAAAAGAAGACAGAGGGAGGCTCCTCATTCCGACGAAATCTCTCAAAATGGGACTTTTTTGGCAGCCTGCTCTTTATTCCGACTCAGAAAAACGTCCTATGAGTTTATTACACGGATTTTTGACAAGTTTAAATGAACATCAGATTTAAATGTAGAATTATTAGATAAGACAATCTTTTATGAGTATACATATGAGGAATTAGTGTCACTAAACAGGGATTTTCGTTTCAGCAAGGATCACCGAGTGAACGGAAGTTACCGCCATACCCTTTAAATTTTCCCTTCAAGCACCTTAAAGAATGTTTTATTTGAAAACTGCATGCCAATAAAACACACTTGTACTCCCCCTTCTACCTACTACACTTGAGAATAAGAATAAAGTATAATAGTCAGACTCGGAGTACGTGCATGTCAACAAAGGTGAACTCTCTTTCAGCTTTGTGAGCTGCTGAATCGAATTTAAATTCCTCGTGAATGATTTTGAATGGAATCACTACAATGGCGTTTGAATGTGAATCCGATTATTGCACAGGCTCAGTAGTTCATGGCTTTTGACAACATTTTTATCCTGACTTCTGAGTTCGTCGGCTTCCTTCAAGTGCCTTATTTACTTCCCTCGACCGCCCCAATGGTATGGTATAATCTATCAGCGGAACGAAAATTTAACGAAGAACTAAACACAGACGACTGGACGGTCGGCAAGACGCCAGCTTCTACTCAGAAGCGTCCCTCACTACTCACCTTTCTCGAAAACTCGGCTCGAATTTCACTGGAAAACTTCCAGAATGACTCTGTGACTGAATGTTGTCTTACACGAGCAGTAAATCTGCTGCGGTAACATTTTTGGCGCGTCTGGTAGACTATAATCGATCGATCACCTTTAGGGCTAGACTAGTCTAGGGTAAGAATATTGAAGTTTTATTTTATGACATTCAATTATTTTAGATTTAATGTTATTTTTTATTCAATATAACTCATTAGGCTTCTATCTATGTCAACAAACACCTAAATCAAAACAAAATGTTTAAGCAATAGATAGTCAAAGGGTGAATACATTTTTTTGGGACACCCTGTATATAAAACTAGATCTGGCTTTGCGGCATTGTTATTTATTTTTGGAGTGTTCGATAACACGCTGCCCAATTTATATTATTTTTGAAATTTTAGTGTACAGTTCATTGTTATACAAAATATTTATGAGGTTTCCCTTACGTTCGCTCCCACATGACACAACTTCTAGATTGCCACAATTTTTGGCATCCTTGCTCCTGTTTAGACTAAATCTTTTATAATATTCTGAACAACAAATTGCTGACTAAATTAATTATTAACCCGCATACAACATATATTGCGTTAAAAAGGCAAAGTAACTGCTTTGGAAAGACATTTTTTGAAATCAACCACCTTAATTGGATCATAATTTCAGAATTATTTTCAAAAACTTGCAGCAAAGAAAAATGTAAAAAACTTGGCGTCTTCCTCAGTAAGTCCACTCTCATTGTTGGTGATATTAATATTGTTGTACATGTCTGCTAAGTAAGAAATAAAAACAAGATTATTGTTAAAACAGCTGTTGAATTTCTCTCAATGCATTTCAGTACACATTCTATTGATCATCTGCAGAAAATACGAGTCGTCTGTATTAATGGGATTTGGTATTCAGGTAGTCTAGAAAAAAAACAAGAAAAAACAATGTATTTCAAAAGAAGATGAAGAATGTGAACTCGAGAGTGACGAAAGTGGAAGGGAAAACGAATAACTCAATTTATTCTGATGTATTATACAGTACATGCATTGGGTCGAGTTTTCATTGCTTAACGCTACCAAACTAGTCCGGCTGAGGTTATTCGTATTTAGAAATAGTTTTTTATGTAATTGAATGATTCCGCTCGACTCAACCTTCTTAAAGAACTTTCAAGCACGTTCCAATTTATAATTAGCTCGCTTGTGATACTTTATGAGCACTTAGAGAAACTGTACGGTGCCCTCAGCGTGTCGTATCAACGCCCTCGCTCGTACGACCATCTCGGACACCGTTCGTTAAGGGAACATTAACTGTTAAGGCCCGTCGCTGCTGATCTCGAGCTCCTTCCATATCCACCCACTCGTCGCCTCCGCTTCCTTCCGTTTTCTCGGAAGCCCGTGCTATTTTCGTTCGCTATTACAGCCTAAATATATGTACATGGCGTGCCGGACAATGAATGATAGCTGCACGCAGCAGCGGCGGTAAGCATAGTCGTTAGCGAAAAGGTCGTTCGCTGCATCGCGGGTGTACGAGTACCTGCATGCGCTCGAGCTCTAGTGAGAGCCATTAGTTTACTTTTCACACCTCTCCCGGCTATGTGATCTCATTATTAGGGACAATTCTTTTACCAATGAAGTTATTCAAGTACTTTCTTATAATCGCTTCAAAATTTCAATGAGATCCAAGGCAGGTCAGCAATATCGGGGAAATTATTCAAAGCTTAACACCATTCAGACCTCAGTTGGTACCACAATAGCAGTCACTCGTATACTGAGTATAGATCTTCATAAGGAGCTACATTATTGAATGAAACATTTTTTCCCATTGTTATGTCTTCATGGAGATGAATGACTGAAGTAAAAATGAGACTGAAATGAAAATATGAACCTTATAGTAAATGGATTTTTCATGACGTGGACAGGCTCATGACGTTTTCGAGAAAAAAAACCGTCAGTTATGAGAAATATAACTACAACAAAAGAGTGTGTAGTACCACTGTACTGTAATAGACTGCACTTAAAGTCACAACTGCCTTCCAAAAACTTGCTAATATCAAGGATAAAAGCGAAGTGCAATGAGGTAGGATACGCGCTGCTTAAGTCTTTCAATACACGTACGTGGATAAAGTACTGATTGGTTAGTATGAGAAGCTGTATCCAAGCATAGTCTGTACGTCTGTACATGGGAGTGAGCTGTAGGATAAAGAGGCATAGAGAGGGGTAGTGTTCGTCGGTCGTACAATAACTTCAAACTCTTCTAACAGAACCCACACCTTGTGCAACTACTTGTAGGCTATCGAAATTTTTATTGACAAAGGGAATTTCTCGTTGACACGTTCGTATTTTGATGTAAAAATAGACGCACTGAGTAATTATTAACCAAAACTAGTCAACTATTTTGAAATTGTTTTGAACAATAGAGAAATAATATCTTACTTTTGGTGCGTTAATTTTAAAACGGAAAAAGAAAGGATGAATTTCAGCATCGTATGAAGAACCTGCGTCGAAAGGGAGTGAGCAAAAATTTCAAGGTCGTAAAAAATCTTAATGAAGCCTGATTATTTTCAATGTTTTTCAAAAATGCACTAAAATATAAGGTGAGTTATGCTATGAACGACCGAGACGTTCATGCTCACATTTTGATGTCCGTACAATTACTATTTATAATTTGTAATCTCACTTAGCAAGCGAACAAAAATTCATAGCTTGGAAATAATGCGATGGTTGACCCAACACGATCACACGTCTGGGCTAGCGATGAGTCCCGAGGCTTGTCCAGTTTTTTACAAGACTTAGCTTTAGAGAAGAAAACTCGCCGTCGTACAGGATATAAGCTGAAAAAACGATGCATGATGCGTTCATAGCTCGCTTCTAACATCATTCTGGGGTGTGTAATTATGAAAGACCGCATTGCTGGGCACTCCCTTCATTCTGATCGGGATCCCAAATTGGTACGCAAGCAAGGACTTGCGTTTGAATTAAAATCAAGTCTGGAGGAATGTCGGCCAGAGAGGCCAGACAGCGTGGGGCCTGCAATCGCACCTCTCTAGAGACGAACATGCTTCGAAGAAAAGCAAAAACTGAGAATGCTTGAGACTTAATGAATGGAGCAGGTCTGGGCAGGCGGTTTGTTCAAGACCGGGACGCAAGTACGCTGTGAGGTCCACTCCTGGTTCGCCGAGGTGTGCACTTTCGCTTTACTTAGCATCCTGGATGCTATATGTATGCAGGTCAGTCATACGCATAAACCGTGTTTGGCATCTTGATTCACTTTGATGGAATGGCATTGGGTTCTGTCCCGTGTGAGCGATGTGCGTCGACACCAAAATTATTGGCCTGCTTATTACAGGTGACATGGAAGTAACTTGATGAATTAACTGTGCAATCCTGGATACGACTTGAAAATTGCAAAGAAATAAATACCCAAGTTTCTACCCATGCATATAATTTACTGCTAAAAATGACCACGACAAGAACGTGATTTGCTGATGGTAGAAACTCGTATTTGAGAGCGTCAAACATTCCTTTAGAAATTAGCGGTTCACTGCACTTTTTTGAGCATTTGCCACAGAAACAATCTTTCCTACACGTGAGATTTTTGAATTAATGAAAGAACGCTCCCATTTCCTCTATTTACGATATCATATTACTTGATACAAAACGTTTTCATTTCTCCAAAGTTTGCTGAGTCACAGGAATAGATTTACGTTATATTTTGAAATTCACTTTCGGTTCAAAGAGATAGAAAATAGTTTTCTGCGGTTACAGGAGCGACCCAAAGCCTGAGGGCGAATGAGAAGTTGCGTTTTTTATACGTCTACGGACGGTCGAGGAGAGTAAGTGGCCGGCGCAACCAACGTTCTGCGTGGTGAAGAGCGCGTGTGGTATTTCATGCGCTTCCGACCCGAGTGATTTGGACGGCGAGATGATAATTACGACGGTCTCATCGTACCAGACGGCTCCAACAAGCCACGTCAAAAAAGTGCGCTCCAAAGAGCTACTCGAAAAACACAATTATGAACAAGCAAAAAATCATCACAAGAAACTGAGACATGAAAAATTTTAATCAGCTTCTCCCCAACTGAAGTGAAGTCTTCAGTTCTTATTTTCAACCGTCATCTAACACCAGCGTCGAATGGCATGACAAAAATTAAGGAATGTGTGTAGCTGCAGCGTGTTCTTAAAACACAGTAAAGATGCAGGTGCAGTGTAGGACTTTGCGAAGCTGTTTCGCAGATTCTTCGTCTTGTCAGGTGCAAACTTTGGCAGCTCGCTTGCGAGTAAGAGCAATGTGCATTTCAATTAAGAGCTATGCAGATTCTTCTTATATTAGACATAAATTGAACACATTAATGCATCTATCACAGGATGTGTTGGGAATTGATATCCAATATTTCAACTAGCTTTTGAAAAAAAAAACAAGTTCCTTCGTTTTAGCTCTCTCTAAACCACTGATCACACAGAAGTAATAACTGTGCACGTTAGCCTTTGTTTTTGAGAGACACGAATTTTAAGACCATGGCCCCTGAAGCCTCAATTCAGGTCTGTTGCTATCAAGTGTCAGTTCGTTAGATCACAGTCCAGTGAAATTCCAACAGATTCCATACCCGTCGCTTATGAGTTCAGTTGTCTATCATTGAGTAGTACGTTGGTCTGCCAATTGACTAACTCAATAGCCTGTGATACGCTCACCAACACTGCAGCGTACGACAGAAGGAAATGTTTCAGTTGCTATAAACGTGTTTAAATTATTTGTACTGATAATAAAAAATCGATTAAAATTCATGAGGAAATGTACTGGATATTTTACTGGTCAGCTATGCCTACGATTTAGTAGAGTAACTCTAAAGTGTGACGAAAATCCAGAATAAATCTGATGTCTCACTCGCTGATATTTCGCCGCTCTCTTCTTTCTGCGCCTCACAACGATCAACATGAAAACTCACAACAATGTATAGATATGTTGCAGGTATCACTGACTTTGGAATGCAGCTCATTTCTCACTAATAATGGGATGGAACTTCCGACTAAAGGTCCCTCCAATACGCGTTCCATAGCGTCATCAATAGCTACGCAGGTCATTAACACGTTTGTTGCGATTGCCTGATTGGTGTAAAACTTCACTTTGTACGCATAGTCACTAGAAGGATCTGAAAACATTACAGAACCTAACCTAAGTGACCCACCGGTGGGTCGCATCGCAACAAACGTGTTAAAGTGTAACATCAGAGCACAGTTACTATTTTGTTGCTCACATGAGATGGTAATACTCACATTCACTGGTACTGAAGGAAGTTTTACAAATTTACTAAATACTATGTTCTTGACGCTCGATCACTTCCGTACATGCAGTACACGTACGCCTTGACTTCTTCACCCCATTGTAGCTTTCATAGAACACGTGCAAACGATAATGAGGATGTTCTATAATATAACCCATGCTTGTTTTATCTTTTTTACTTGTATTGTCTTCATAAAATGAATCTTTCTTGGAGAAGATAACAGAGAAATGAAGACAAGGAATGCATGCCAGCAACTAAACCCATTAATGTCGACTGGCAGAAAAAAAAGTTAACCCTTGTGTGGTGTTCATATTGTAGTTACTGAGCTAGTGTTTGTGGGTGTGGTGGACCCGTTGCCTTTTGCGTTTTCTAATGCCTCACAATCAAACACTTTTATGTTAAAATATACAACAAATGTTTACTTCATCCCAATTACAAGCAGTATAGACAGTAAAATTGTTAGCAGTAAAAATTAAAACGGGTCCCACAGACGCTACACAGGGGTTAATCAAACTGTTTCATAAAGTTCAAGAAATAAGAAGGGAGTGCAACAAATTTTATTCGTCAGCAATTTGTTGCATTCCCTTTTTTCTAATAAAGATGTTGTCAGCACACGTGCATGTTTACAGCAGCACAACACAGCTGTTCCAGCATTGCTTCCAGCACACGTGCATGTTTACAGCAGCACAACACAGCTGTTCCAGCATTGCTGCCAGCACACGTGCATGTTTATAGCAGCACAACACAGCTGTTCCAGCATTGCTGCCAGCACACGTGCATGTTTACAGCACTACAACGCAGCTGTTCCAGCATTGCTGCCAGCGCACGTGCATGTTTACAGCACCACAATGCAGCTGTTCCAGCATTGCTGCCAGCGCACGTGCATGTTTACAGCACCACAATGCAGCTGTTCCAGCATTTCTGCCAGCACACGT
>VCRD01003661.1:42333-57573 GCA_006783055.1 Trinorchestia longiramus
CACCACACGTGCATGTTTACAGCACCACAATGCAGTTGTTCCAGCATTGCTGCCACCACACGTGCATGTTTACAGCACCACAATGCAGCTGTTAGCACACGTGCATGTTTACAGCACTACAATGCAGTTGTTCCAGCATTGCTGCCACCACACGTGCATGTTTACAGCACTACAATGCAGTTGTTCCAGCATTTTATCATAACTTCATCAGAATAACCCACAGAAATAAAGTATTCTCTTGACTGAAATTAAGATATAAAATTGCATTTATTATTTGAATTTAGTAATACGGTGGGCTTCAAACTGATTTTCCCATTTTTATTCTCAGCATTAATTCTTCAAATCGAGAAACATGTTCAAAGTCGTAAAAATGCTATAAGTTATGAACAGCACATACGACCGGTAGTTTTAGTACTTAAAATAAAGTTTTTTAAAAGAGCACACTCAAAAATTTGTTTATATAAATATCAACTCAAAAACTGCATCTTTAGGTACACGAACCTGCTGTTGATAAGTGAATGAATATCGGTTTTGGTATACTATGAGTGTATTAAACATGGACTGCTTTGTATTGAGAAGTAAGAAAGCTCTGTGTCAGAGACTACTTTGATTTACGACATTACACAGTTAGGATTATCTGAACCACAGCAATATACATCGTTTCACTAGAGATAAAAAACTTACCATGAGGTCATATCTAAATATAGAATCCTTGCAGTTTACTGCAGTTCTTTGATCATTTGAAATACTACGCTGCAATATACACAAAACTACCAAAATTTGTGTCGTGTAAAAAAAGCTTTCTTTCGCGTAATGATTTTAATTGGCACTAAATTAGTTTGCAGACGACCCACATGATCAATAATTGATCAAGTGCTGTTGACAGTTGTCTGCATGCTGCTTCAATGTTGGTGTCAGTCGGTTACGAGAGTGAAAGCCTGGCTCCTTTCCGGTGTCACTTTTGCCATCATTTTTCTTACTTTCTCCAACTATGGATTTATAAATTTCCGATTAATGGCACCGAAATGTCGCTCACGAATTATAATGAGAATCTTCGATAGATTCTAGCTCTTGGTATGCAAATACTGGTAAAAATGACGGTGTTGGAGGATATGGAGAACGGAACAGTTAAAATTACCATTCACTTGAAACATCACACCTTTGATAAACCTTTAATAACCTTCATAAAACTATTAATGAATACCGCAATTTGTGTGAAAAACCATGGGTGTTAACGAAATTCTAATACTCTTGGATTAAGGATATTATTAGAGAAAAATTCATTGAAAGAGTCAGTATACTGATTTTGTGTAGCACAAGAATAAAAAAGAACGTTCAATCAGATCGATCCAGCCTTAAGAACTAATTTGTTTGCTTGTCCGATTTCTGCACCATGGAAAATTGTTGATGACAAGCGATTCATAGTTTAATCTCTTTGCAGTGAACAACGACAATCAAAAATTCAAGACCCCAAGTATATAACATGTAAATAGGGAAAAGTATTTTACTATAGTAAATACATCAGGGGCTATCCACTTGTGTTAGTTTTAAATTGAATTATTGTCACTATTGGATTAGCGAAGCTTGTAAATTCTACATTGGGCAGAATTCGTTAAGATGTTGAAATTACACACCAGTACTTCAGAGACCATACTTCTACAGTCTACATACTTCAAGATATAAATGAAACTTGAAAAACTTGAGAACGCTGGAAACGACGACGCCTACATTGTCGGTATATTCAGATCATACTCCATTGAAATGCTAACCGCTTAAATTATGCAACTTTATAATTTGTTGTTATTTTTAGAAGTAATCTTATTTTACAAATAATTACTCAGTTTATGTATGCTGTGTGACAACGGTGCTACACAACTCTAACGAGATAAATCAAGCGGTGAAACAATAAAGCAGGAGAGAGATAAAATCCTTTATCAAATGTCATGTCTTTGTTGCTGCTAAAGAATAAACATCTTTTCTATGCATGAGATGTCAATTACTTCATAGGTATATGAAAATCATTTTTGGGGAGCATTTTTTGAAGCAAATAGAAATAAATATTAACGGAGCCAATCTACAGTATATTCCCCAACAAAACGCATAAATTTGTGGCTGCTTCTATAAGTATTTCATAGCTAAAAAGTATTACCTACGACAATAGTTAATCATTGACATTCCGCAATAGTTCCTCAAAGTACTGCGTAGTTTTCCTCCAGAAATCTTAACAAACACGCGAACATAAGGTTTGTTTTGCTAGAGCAAGATCTGCAGCTGCTGAATTACACAGTTTTAGAGATCAAATCAAATATTCCATTCGAAATTATTCTACGCATTTGGCAAGTTTTTATTGTCATTGCAACACTGAGGATCATGAGGCGCTGGGTCACGCGCCCACGGCAGTGAGCAACCGTCAAGTGCCGCTCTTTGAAGGGTCTATGCGCCTCGTCATTGGCCAAAGAACGACCCAGGAGAGAAAGGGGGCGGAGTCGCGAACTTCGTAGACATCTACTCGACATTCCTCTTCAGAAAAAGGCTGCGACAGCTGGAATCGTCATGACAATAAGCGAGACTATCGTCGTCTATTAAATTTCTTAGCTTAACTTTTCAATGCATTCATTTCAACTTCCGAAGAAAGGAAAATTTTATAGTGCATTATTTCATAAAATAAACTAGCTACAGGATGCATAGAGCACAATAAAGCAAGTGAATAGAGAAGAAAAATTCTCTTGATCCACCCTGAGAAATCGAGCCCAACTACCGTTGAAGTTTCAGACTAGTCTTATTATTTCCTTGACATCGCTGTAGCTCACAAGTTGTGAGATGAATCATGTATGACTTGATAAGGATCTTTCTGAATTGATGGAATAAGTTAAAGTGATTATGCTTCCATATAATGATGATGATGAGTGTTATATGATCGCAACATTTGTTGCAACCAGAAATCAAGTCATGGACGACGAATATTTAAAAACAACTTTTCACATAGGACGTTAAGAGTGAAGATCAGCAATATGTAACGTATACACTTCGCGTTTATGTCAAAATTTACGATAATAGCTGAATAGAAACTGAACTCATTGGTGTCTTTAAAAATTCCAAATTGAATTTGAAATGCACCATTTATTTAAACCTGATCAAAGAATATTTAAGTTCATTGAAACGGGCATGATTTCGACTTCCTATCTTATTGTAATTGTAATGGCGCTCTATGTTCTGATGAATTAAGAAAATTCATTAGGCCACTACTGACTATTATTCAACCCGAAATATGTAAACCCTCTTTTAAATTCAAACACAAATAAGCAGTATTGATAATTTTTTACAACAACAGGAATCTGAATCCAATGAAGACCTGCAGGTATTTATTTTCGGAGTTCACTTTAGTAGGCGAGGTACTAATCTCTGGCTGATAATAAGAACGATGAGATATAAATATAGAAGCTGGATTAACGGTAGCCTCGTCAGAACGAGGAAAATATAAGTATGATAGACACTGAACGTGGTATGATAAGCAATTTTGTGCATTGGACCTTCTTGTACTGTGAAATTCTTAATAAAGTCCCAACATTTCAGTGCCGGTTCTGTTACGTCTTGCGTTCGTTCAAATTAAACACAATTCAGATAATGTTACTGAGACTAGCTCTGTCATCCTCTCGACGCAATAAATCTTTGCACAGGTAAAAATAACTCAACAAGAACATTGAATACAAGATACAAATTAACTATATATACTTCATATGGAATTACTGATAGTCGATTTTACTGATAGCAATTTTCCCGTGATGGCAATGGTTTAAGGAACGTGTGCCCTTAACTCCATGGTTTGAGTTCTCTCTAGCGAGACAGAATATCTTCTTGTGCCGCTCAATTCTCATTGCGGTTTTGCGGCATAAATAAGTCGTGTTGTTTTGTACTCCAAGAATTGGGATCCCTGTCACACACTACCTATGTATTGAGTTGTAAATGCAAACATTATAACTATTATCCACAGGAGAAATTTGAAAATCTGAGAAGCGATTTCATGCTGGGGTATCACATTCTGTGCCATGAACGAGGCGCATTGAGTTAGGAGAGGCCGGCCTAACCAAGAACCAGTACGACAGCTTCACCATGAGTATCATGGAGCGTTGTACGAATCTAGAACACACAATCATAATTACGAACCAGAAAAGCTTACTTCTGAGTAAGACAGATGTTATTTAATTTTTTGTGTTATTATTATAAGTACCTTGAAGGTTGCATTCGTTTCTTGTGCTGAATTCAGTTGCTCAGGGTAGCTTCATTGTTTGAAAACAAAGAGTTAATGCAACTTAGTAATAGAACTTATTTTCATCATTGATGCAACTATTTAAGTATATTTTATAACCAGTGCGAAGGTATCGCACTTTATTTGTGCACTAATTTATAAGTATTTTCGTAATTCCAATTTTTCTTCAGATTATCGATGTAGCGAAAAGTCCGTTGGAGACACCCCACTTAATTACTGTATTTTACTAATTCCTTTCACTTTTCTACATGAATGACTCAAGCGGAATAATATGTGAATCAATCGAGAAATGGCTCAATTTTTTTGCAATTTCAAACTGCTCTCTGTTGTTGAAGTACTTGCGCTCTGTCGAACATCTTGATGTAGATGTTACTCTTCTGACCTCGAAGTATCCTTCCTAAGACAGAGCCACGTATTGCCTTTTGATAACACCAAAATGGGATGTAGGGGCAATTAGCACAGTGATATTGACGGACTTTATAAACAGCTAAGCGATCTCCTTGAATACGTTTAGCGTTTTCGAGTCACTCCTGTTCCGAGAACCTGGTCCTCATTTCATTTCAGCCAGGAATTTTTCGCAAAAGGTGATCAGCAGCCTCCTCTTTATAGAGTTGAAGACTTAGACAACCATGTCTGACAGGTGCTGTCATTCTATAGAAAATTTTACGCAAATAATTACACTCTGAAACTCTTGAGCTTTACTGCAGGGATTTTGTTGGCAATAAATAGATCGATTTAAGTAGCTCACCGAACTGTTATTCAGCTATACTTAGTGATCACGTTCATTATACTAAGGGGGAAGACTCTCCAATACAATGGCATTCTACTGTTAACTTGTTAACTTTGGTTTTATTTAAATTTTATTCTGTTCATGTTGTATACCCAATTCATCGGAGTGAAGTGAGCATATATGGCTACGATTTCTTACCCTTTTTGTGTGATGTGATATGTTTGCCGTATTTAATTAATTCAGTAGAGTCACCTATATTTTTAAATAGAAGAAGAAATCCGAAACAAATGACTCTCCAATTATTATTTTTAAACATAAGTACGAGTGGCATTCTTAACCTCGGAACTTATATCGCTAAATCGCTGTACACTGAAAGAGTGTAGAATTATACAAGACGTACAAACCAGCAACTTTTGGCTTGATCAAAGTTTAAGCTTGTTCTCCGAGCAGCGCGGTGCATATACATTACAGCTAGCTTTAACACAAGTTCGATCTAATATAAAGTAATTTATTCTCTAGATTGATTTATTAGAAACAAACTGCCTTGTATCATATAGACCTTAACTTAAACTTGCCTAACAAAATCTCCATGCAGAAACGTAATGAGAAAATAAAACTTAAATCTGATGATGATGAGCGAAGTACGCTGTTATTTTCATTTCCAATTTCGAATATCAGACTTTTCTAACTGCAATGTAACATGCCTCATATTTTACTGGGCTAATGAAAAAGTTTCACTAGAAATTTAGATTCCGTGTGTGAGAAATATGATTTCTTTTAGGAAGGTAGAGTTTCCATTGAGTCAGTTTAAATGAGAACTATTATACAAATGCACATACAGTGTCATCACCTCGTTCACTCACGTATACACTATAAGGTTCACATAACATGCCTGGTCTCATCGAGACGACAGAGAAATCGATGACCTGTGATGATCTCGAATAGAGAAGCTTCCATGAGAACTGCTAGCGCTTACAAGTCTCCTCGCTTTATGCAGAAAACAAAGCATTTCGACAAAGAAGTCTCTTAAATCAACTCACTGTTGCAAACTGTTATTTAGCACATGTAATTCATTGAATATTTGGTAGCAATGCTAATTTTTACGATTGGTTGAAATCCGTTTACATTCTAGAAAACGTAGTATGAATGCATGAGCTCATCAAGAGTGTTTCTGCAGTCAAAATTTATTCTCGAGACTCTTTAATGTTTCACAGCATGTTCGCGATTAAGCTCTCATTGAAAGATACCTCGAAGAACAAAACCTTTTCAGTACAAAGGACGGAATTCGGTACCGCTATAGAGCAAGAAATCTCCAACCATTTAGACTCTAAATGGGATCTGATGAAGAAACGGCGCTTTTGAATTTAGTCATCTCTGTTTCTCATTAAAGCCGGTTCTTAGAGTACTTCTATTTACGATCCACAACACACATTCCTGTCGAAACTCCTCAGTCCTCAAGAGGTTTGTTGTAGACATACTAAAGTATGTGTTTCGTTCTTCGAAAGTGATTTGTGAAGGCCTGATTTGATCATTATTAATTAATTTTGTACGATACAGCCCCGATAACGCCTGACTGCTCGCAGTCGTGCGCCCTGCGGTACCCACCCTGCTCTCCTGAAAGCTTAACATGGCGTCTGGCAGTTGCCAGATGTCTTCAGAAAGCCTTTGAAAAACAAGAAGTAATTGTTTTCCATTTTAACGAATTTCAAACTAGAAACTAGAGAAAGCTTACAAATAGAACGGTTTTAGAGGTTATTTCAGTAGGTTTTGGGTACACATCGTTGATCAGGTATGAGGTGCCACACAGATCACTCCTCCTCAGGTATGGAGCTGTTTTCCAAGAAGAATGACGGTCGCAAAAGCAGCTTGGAGCTTTTTTTTTGTAGCTGCGACCTCATAGTAACGTTGGCGAAGTAACCAGATTTGCAACTCATCCAAACTCCTGCTTCTTTTTAAGACACAGGAGAAATAATATAATGTGAAGAGAGGTAATATGACACTAATGCTACAAAAATGGTCAAAATGCAGCTCCACAAATACATGAACTGAAGTACTACCCGAGTTATCCAAGTCCTCCCTTTCAGTTGAGAAATCATGTCGCTGCTCTGCAGAGGGAGAGAATATATGAAGAATGGCAGTGCAAAATTCTCGAGTGGTTTATTATACGAGCATGATTGGACTAAAGCTTTGTGTCCCTGAGAGGTGAAGGGCTGCTGACTCTCTTCAAGGGTCACCTCGAATGAACCCAGCAAATGCAGTCTTCTGCCACTACTGAGAAATTACATCCAAATAATAGGAATTTACGAGCCTGCTCAAGAATAATGAGACCAAGTCTTTAGGCTATGTGAGTTGTGTGAGCTGTAAGAATTAGGAATGAAATAAAAATAATTTGATAGCTCAAAAAATACTGTCATCCTCCTCCTTCATATGGTAATGATGTTCTGAAAACAGAGTTCTTAGAGCAAAATAGGTTGCGCTAAAATAGTGAATAAAATTTTACGTTCTTTGAAACTGAAATGAGTCGGAGCTTAATTCAATGACGTTTTTAGAACTTTAGTTGTCACGTCAGATAAGGCCTAAGCACAAAACAAGTCATAGGCACAGCCGTTCTTGTATAGACTCAGTTTTGCTAGTACCTAGAAGAGACTGCCTGATTTCCAGAAACAAAGACAGTTTGTGGAATTAATGCTTAACTTTTCAGAACTCGAGTTTGAATGAAGGTAGAAAAAACTATCTAGGAGGTGGCCGAAACTGTAGAATATCTTGAACACTTGGTTATACAAAAATTTCTTTTACGTATAATGTATTCCACGAACAGTTGCAGCGCACATACATTCGAGTTTTATTGCGGAATTACAATCGTTTCCTTGAGACAGAAAAATCATCACTGAAAGATTTGTGTAAAGTTTACTAGTGTTTATCATCTTGTTTTTTTTAATTTGTTAACCTAGCCATTTCGAGTTTAAGCTGCGATATTTTTTAATACGAAAAGCTTCACGATTTTTTCCTATAATCATTATTTTCTTTATCTTTGCATGTGGGTAGAGCGTCCTGACAAGAGTACATAATTGAAAAACACACCTTTTAATTCTCAGAGCAAAATTTTAAAGTATATTTTCTACCTTAATTTTACGATAGTAATTTCAAATACGATAAATAATATTAAATAAATTTTTTTTCAACTTGTAATTACAACTGTTGTAAGCGAGTAACTTCACTGTAAAACCCTTTGAAGAGTTCTGATTCAGTTGTGTCTGCATACATATGTTATAATAGATGATATTTTATGATCTCTCACATGCGTACTAAATCAGGTCATTTCGAAGTTAATGCTTCGAATTTAATGACGAATGATGTAATAATTATAATTCCATCATGGCATTATTTCTGTGATGGAGTTTCACATCAGAGTTTAAAAGTTTAACAATAATGAAAGAAGTGCTCTTGTTATGCAAAGATTCGTTTTAAAAGCTTCAAATTCTATTGCACTCTGGCGGTTACTGTACATCTCTACTACAGCATTTTTACAGTTTAGATGTACGTCATCTAAGAAGGACTTTCATTTCTTGTTATCAATTGTATGATAGTTTTTCATCTACATAAAAACAGAATTTCGTATTGAAAAATACATAATTTCAAGTGCTTGACTTTTGTGAAAATATGTGAGCCACGTATGCTTTACAGTATGCGCTGTTCCAGCCCTAGAAACCAAGAAGCTTGAATTGGAAAAGCTCATTCGTCGTTTATGCGTGCTCAAATGTTGCTTTGCACCACATGTGTAATACACCATATCCATCAAGGAAATGATGCAGTTGAATTCACATCTCTCATCATATGCACTGTACGGAGGTAATTTTTGAAGGTCAAGTATGAAAACTAGCTTCCAAAACTACACTGGAGAAATAAGTTTTTTGACGACTGTGAATGCATTCGTCTTTTCTCCTACGCACTTACACATGTAAGCCAACATGAGCGAGTAATGGATGCACTTTACTGTGTGGCACCCACAAGAACCAGACACATGCAATGTAAGACAAGATGTTACTGCGTAAGGTACAAGACTGCAGTACTGATAGTTCAGGAAGCTCCGCCTTGTATCATAACACTGCCTAAGCAGGCGTATCGCTAGACCATTCTGCTGGATTTGCGTCTCCGTGAAACTCTGTTGAAGAAACGCTTGGTCTTCTCCGCCATCTGTCACCGAACTCGAGGATGCATCTTAAGAAAGCGTCTCGTCTATCAACAATGACGTCTTGAAAACTCCTTTCATGCTCCGTTCTTTCGTACCTTACGGAAACTTAACCAAATAAATTGAAATTTTCACACGTCGAAGAACTATTTGGTTTATTTTTTTTAACTTTTGTCTTCAAGGATGCGCTGTGATGAAGTAAACTCAAAATCCCACATACTGCCAATCCTACAGACTAAACACACAGGATTTTTCACACACAACTAAAATTGCTGGTTATCATAGTTCATCGGGCGCAGATAACTAGAAATTGTCTAGTATAACGAAATAGAAAATTTCCATGAACTGAGATGACATCTGCATTGGATTCCATTGCGAATCAGTTTATTTTAAAGCTTTCAATGCAAGTTTTTCTCCCGGTCTCATTGAAGAATTCATTCAACGGTCTACGTCTTAGGCAAGAAACCAAGTTCTATGGGATTTACGTAGTCGAAATTCTGAGCAAAGTTGATGTAGTTACGAATGTGTATTATTTTAAGGCAAAAATATTAGCAGGATTTTTTGTATACTGAAACACTAAACATACAACGTCAATGAAACGTTGCTTGAGCGTAGCAGTTGTCTGCACATACATTTTCCTCCATCATAAAGAAGCTGTTGAAAAAAATTAATATGTGGAACTAAAGAATGGAAGACAATTCATCTCTCAAAGACTTCACACTATTGACGCCCTCTACATTTCACTTCAAGTGAGAGCTTCTAAGTGTACTACTAACTAAGAGCAGATAAGTACTTGTATATTACTAAGTAAGAACTGCTACGTATAGCACTAAGAGATATTTTATTATTTCAAGAAAACTGACTATGTATCAAATGATCTGTTGTCCGCCTGAGGTAAATCGACATGAAAGAACATAGCTTCCATCGTGAATTCATAGCTATTGAACACTTAAGTAAACAAGGATTCATGTTAAAATCTTACGATAAATCAGTCAAATACACACTGGATAAATGATAGTAGTGTCATGGAGCCCATGTCAAGACAGTTTCAAGGCTCTTGTAATAAGGTCTGTTAAATCAGAGGAATTGGAACTGCATTTCAATTGCAGTCTGACTAGAAACTTGGGCGACTACTTAGACCCTGAAATATAACAATCCCTGAATTTATTAGGTCGTGTGTGCGCATGCATGTAGTCTGAACCGGCCTCCTTCAAAGCAGTCGTTATGTACAGCTGTGAAGTTTTCTGCGGTAATATCAGAAATAAGTATACAAAGAAACAAAAGACACATCTTTCCAGTTAAATTTTTACTCATTTTTGTTTCTTACCTAGAAAACAATCCCGTAAATTACTATTTTATAGAGCATGATGAAATGAGGAAACCGTGAACTTTTCCTGGCGTATGGCACGCAGATGTGAACGCGAGAGACATCCACACCATGATGAAGTCATTGAGCCACAGAAGCAGCATGCAATTTGCTGAGTAAGCGCTAATTTATCAATGAAGGCGAGGTTGTCGTCTTGAGGCTTACTGGATTGTCTAACAGATGGGCTCATGTGACGGAGACATGCACTTACCTGCAGCACAATTTGCCGCTGCAGATATTCCAAATATTTGCATCGTGTAACCTCGCGTCGCGGATTCCTAACGATCCTTATTGCGTGGTTTTTTGGCACCGTAACAAGGTCTGCGTTTCAAAAGTTACCAAGTCAATTGAGACAGTGATGCATTACTTCACAAGTGATATAATTGGTTAGGTGTCGCCGTGTAGAGTAGGAAATTATTCGACGCAAACTTCTAAACTGTTATTACGAATATTTACGGTTTTTGATTGGAAAGCGTTGAAAATTTCTTCATTTTCCTTAGTCTTGGAGAGGCACCGAAAAACGCTGTCCTACTATGGGTGCTGGACACCTGAATACTGAATATACATAACTTCTAACCTACTCGGATCAGTTTGTTTGTATTTAGCAGAAAATTAATTTACAATACATTACAACTGACTTAGACATTTATAAAGCGAACTGACCGTATACTTCCTAAGTACCATTGCATAATCATCAGTAAAGATTTCGAAAAAGCCATTATAATATAAAACAACGATAAAAATGTCCTGCATAAAAAAGCATGAATTTAAAGCTAAGAAAATTTACTCCCAGGTGCCTGTTAGGAAAGTAAACGTTGTTGAGGAACAATTGCGTAAAGCAACATTCAGGTTGTGAGGCGCAGTAACGATTACTTCTTAATCTTTTAGTGGCACGGAACAATGGAACTTGACGCTTTGTGTAGGGAAACCTGTGATATCAATAAACTATCTAATCTTTAAAGCAGCTGAACCCATGATTTATGAGTTAATATTGAACAGAAAGAAAAAATAATATATCATATATGTTGTGTTCAGAGGCCTAGGAACGCTCTCAGAAATAATACGGTAGGATAATTCTCTTTGTGTACTAAAGATTTCGAATATTATTCTTTGACAAACTCAGTATACTAAGAAAAAAACAACTGTCCCCATGACTAATTCTATTCGAAAACAAATACCTGATGACGACGGAAATTCAAGATTGTACAGCAACACGTTCAGAGCAAGTGATTTAACACGTTTGTTGCGATGCGACCCACCGGTGGGTCACTTAGGTTAGGTTCTGTAATTTTTTCAGATCCTTCTAGTGACTATGCGTACAAAGTGAAGTTTTATACCAATCAGGCAATCGCAACAAACGTGTTAACTGCACACAATGGAAGTGCAGGTTAGGTGAGGTTAGTGCTGTGAGCGGTGATAAGCGTACAGGTTAATGGGATCCGTAACATGGCATGTACTGTACACCGCTTGAGACTACGTAGGTTGAACATTGTACCATGGTGGGAAGGTGTCTTAAAGATGCTTCTGAGACTGCTGGCATTGTATTTCAAGACGTGAGTGAAGTTGGTGATTTCAGTCTACCCCACTTCAAAGCTTCTCGCCCGTTATAATGAGTTAAATTGAAAGTAGTTGTCCTAGCATCGAAGCATCCCGTCTCAAAATGCTTTTGTAAGTTTGCTCCGCTAAGTGTCGTTAGAACTGCAGAACAGAAACTAAGCGATCATTTTCGTGAATAAACGAAGCTTAATATGATTTGTATTATACAGTATGGAGTAGGTTTGGTGACAAATTGATGAGCGACTATTTCCTAGACACATGGAGAAAACTACTAAGTTTTGGGGACCTGGCGTGATTGTGCCGTTATAAAATCCGCATTTGGTCCTGGCTGTAGCATTGGTGTGGCAGTAAACTTGTGGTATTCCAGATTTTCTCATGCTAAACTCTACATCGTTCTATACCCATAACCCGTTGAGCACTGGATTTCACGTATGATTATTTTTGTTAACACGTTGCCTGCGATTGCCTAGCTGGTGCAAATCTTTACTTTGTACACACAGTCACTAGAAAGCCTTGAAAAAATTATAGAACCTAACCTGAGCGACCCACCGGCGGGTCGTATCGCACTCAACGTGTTAAACAGCCCAGGAAATTGGACCCTTTCTGGACGATGAAGGACTTTGTGCTATGAACTTGTCAGCGCAAAGCCTATGTTTGCAAGCTATTGAGACTGTTTGGAAAGTGATGGGGAACCACATTAGCACAGAGAATCGAGATTAATTGTGGGAAATCATAAAACATGAGTGTAGAAGCACCACTTTATTAACACGCGTGAATTTGATTGGGTCGTGTTTTAGCAGACACGTGATCAACAAACTTCTTAAGCGTACAGGATTGTTCAGAACGCGCCACTTTGTCCTTATTCAAGTTGCCACTTATAAGAATTTATTTAACAGTTCCTGATTTTTTATTCACTTTAAACTTGGAGAATTTACGTTAGTTATCATTAGTTCGCTCATTATTGACTGCATTTTCCTTAACGTGTGATAGGTACCTCAAACACGCTACATTGATCTCTCACCAAAAAGACAAGTTTTGTATTTCATCACAACAAATGAGTAACTTGCAACAGCAGTTGACATTCCTTATATACATTATCACTCTATGCAAAAAAGAAAAGTATACGAGTATACTAAGGGTGACTCGTTGAATTAAGGTAACTGTAGATAAATATGTATTCACTTCAACAACCCGAGATTTTAACCATTAAAAAAAAGAATAATGGACAAGCAGTTTAAGAAAGAACAATACCTATGTAGTGTAGTTAATTGAGCAACACCAGTTCTTCTAAAAACAGAGAAAAAGAAAGAAGAGACGGACCACGGTACGCGAAATTTCGACTATTACAAATCATAAACACGTATAATGTGTTTAAAGACCTATTGGAGTGAAAAACATGTGTTGAATTGTCTTAAAAAAAGAGGAAGTACCATAAGTACTTGATCATTATGAAAAGTATAGATGGTGCTCTTATATGTGAAAATAAGTCTTGAACAAATCCCTACTTCAGATTCCAAATGCATGAATTATTAACACGTTAAGTGCGGTTGCCTAGCCTGTGCAAATCTTTACTTCGTACATACAATCACTAGAAAGCTTTGAAAATATCACAGAACCTAACCTGAGTGACCACCGGTGGGTCACTTCGCACTTAACGTGTTAAGATAATTCTGATAAACACGATGTCAGTAATCACTCAGCTTTCTTTTCTTTCATTATTTACAAAACATTCCGGCATGAATCAAATCACCCCACAAGAAATGCATAAAACAAACAGTGAAAAACTTTCCTCGCGTACTATAACATGAATTTTGATATTTTCTAATGTACCAAAAAGGATTTTACTCGCGAAGGTATGACCACTTTTTCGTTTTTTTCATGGAGGTTGAGTCGTAAGTCCACTAAATGAATTTAGGATCGAACTCAATAGTAATTATTATACATTCTAATTAGAAGTTTGTCTTACTAACTCTAAACAGAGCTATGAAAACGTTTACTGTTTCGACACATTGTAAAGAAGAGGCAAAGAGATATTGTGCAGAAATAGCTGAATGTCAACAACAAGTGCACCACAGCAACATGTGGATGCATGGAGGTGAGATTGCTACAATGCAAGGAGCTATTTAGCAACACTTGTTCAGAAAGATACAGTAAGAAGATTAGGATTCAGATGTATGAGATTAAGATGACTATAATGTTGTACTTGGACCTCTAAAATCGATACACTGTGGAACAATATTTATACATCAAATGCTTAAGTTCAGTGCTCTCTTAATTTCATCAGTTCATAACGACGGAACAAATAGGTGTGAGAACTTAGAGGAGTTGCTTGATTCTATTATTCAGTATTGTCACTAGTTTTCATGGATTATAGTTTAAAAAGGCAAAAACTGCCATTGAATAAATAATTTACTTAAAAGAGTTCAATGCGCAATGAATTATTTTTGAGGTGATCAGAAACATAACTACCATATTTAATGTGAGTATTTTGTATTCTTTTATCAAAATATGTACTTTAAACCAAATAAATATAATAGTATTATATATAAAGGTATGCGGGGTATATGGCTCAATATTATGAGGGGTTTTGCGCTTTGTGCCGTACATATGAGACACAATACGTAACCTATGTTGTTGTGTCACACCTGGCACACCATACAGTATGGGGTTCAAGATAAGTAATTTAGTATGGGGTTCAAGATAAGCAATTTATTCAAAGATAACCATACCCACCAGTAAAGCTTATCGATATACAACTTGAGGTTGTAAAGAACTTCAAGAATTTTAGTGAGTTTGGGACATGCTTCGCAAGAGGTTGCCTGCATCGCTGTAGTGAAGTTGGTGGTTGAGCGGTTTCCAGACGGAAGCACCATAGTACAAGGCACCTGCGTCAAAATCTTGTGATTTTGCGGAGCAAACTTTTAGGAGGGATCTAACAAGCGAGCACACAGGCGGAACTTTGCGTAATTACTTGCAAAATTGGAATATTTTGGGGAAAGTCAGAATGCAAGTAAAGAAGAACCTCAAAACTGACTCCTGAGAAGCACATGCTCTACGAACGAGAGCGTGTGATGAAGGAAGGAACGAAGGGGGCTGTAGAGGGGACGGCAGGGGGAGGAAGGAAGGAAGGG
>VCRD01003662.1:16941-32949 GCA_006783055.1 Trinorchestia longiramus
ATAGGCACAATTTCATGGAGATTCGTACAATTTTGAATTATACAAAAAATAATAAGGGTACCCCCTCACGTATTTTTTCAAAAAATTTATATGAATTATTTTACACTATTAAGCACCCAAAATGATTGGAAGTGCATTATGAATTACATTAGATCAGAAATTTCCGTATAACACGGTTTAAGAAACTAAAATTTCCAGTTTACATAAAATTACTTTTTACCAACAAAACATTGGGATTCGATTGCGCGAAATCAGTGATATATGAGCAAAAACTGACGTGTTTTTTGTAATCTACGCACAAATATTTGCTTGTAGGCACAATTTCATCGAGTTTCGTGCATTTTTGAATTTTATAATAAATGATAAGGGTAACCCCTGACGTTTTTCTTCAAAAATTTTATATATATCATTTTTCATTATTTTGCACCGAAAATAATTGGAAAAGCATCATGAAATGCATAAAATCATGTGTTTTTCTTGATGTACGCACAACAGTTCGTTTATAGGCACAATTTCATGGAGATTCGTGCAATTTTGAATTATACAAAAAATGATAAGGGTACCCCTTACGTATTTTTTCAAAAAATTTATATGAATCATTTTACATCATTACGCACCCAAAACGATTGAAAAAGCATCAAGAAATGCATAAAATCATGTGTTTTTCATGATCTAAGCACAACGGTTCGTTGGTAGGCACAATTTCACGGAGTTTCGTGTAATTTTGAATTATACAAAAATTAATAAGGGTTCCCCTTTACGTATTTTTCAAAAAATTTATATGAATCATCTTAAATTGTTACGCACCCAAAACGATTGGTAAAGCATCATGAAATGCATAAAATCATGTGTTTTTCTTGATCTACGCACAACGGTTCGTTTTTAGGCACAATTTCATGGAGTTTCGTGCAATTTTGAATTTTACAAAAAATGATAAGGGAACCCCTTACCTATTTTTTCAAAAAAAATTTATGAATTATTTTACACTATTAAGCACCCAAAATGATTGGAAGTGCATTATGAATTACATTAGATCAGAAATTTCCGTATAACACGGTTTAAAAAACTACAATTTCCAGTTTACGTAAAATTAATTTTTATCAACAAAACATTGGGATTCGCTCGCGCGAAATCAGTGACATTTTAGCAAAAACTGACGTGTTTTTCGTAATCTACGCACAAATATTTGCTTGTAGACACAATTTTATCGAGTTTCGTGCATTTTTGAATTTTATAATAAATGATAAGGGTAACCCCTGACGTTTTTTTCAAAAATTTTATATATATCATTTTTCATTATTTTGCACCCAAAACAATTGGAAAAGCATCAGGAAATGCATACAATCATGCGTTTTTCTTGATCTACGCACAACAGTTCGTTTTTTCGGCACAATTTCATAGAGTTTCGTGCAATTTTGAATTATACAAAAAAGGATAAGGCCTTATCATTTATTGTTACGAAAAACACATCAGTTTTTGCTCAACTGTCACTGATTTAGGAAAAACGTTAGAACATAGATTTCCGTCTAAAACAATCAGAAATGCTACATTTTTCTGTTTACCTGATTACACTTTTTATAAAGAAAAGATTAGATTTGCTAACAAAAACCTGATACAATTGTGCAAAAGAGTGATGCGTTTCTGGTGACCCACGCACAAATATCTACACATATACCAAGTTTCATCGAGTTTCCTTCACTTTCGCCTTTAGTGAAAAAATATCGTAAGGGTGTACCTTTACGTTTTCAATAGAATTGTATGAACATTTGTTTTCAATTAATTTACACTAAAACTGATCAGCAAAACATTATGAAACACGTTAGAACATAGATTTCTGTTTAAAACAATCAGAAAATTTACATTTTTGTTTACCTGAGCGAAGTTTTTAACGACAAATGTTTTAGATTCGCTAGCAAATACCCAATACAGTTATGCAAAGACTGATGAGTTTTTTCGTGACATACGCACAAATATCTACATATATACCAAGTTTCATCGAGTTTCGTGCACGTTCGCTTTTTAGTGAAAAATATCAACTCGACGTGTCAGTGGAAAATATAAAAACTAAACTAATTTTTTGAGCATTATGCTAGCTGCATTGTTTAAATCATCATACTAATTCACGGCGATAATTATACGGCTAGATTTGAACTTCTACTGCCTCGAGGTTAGCAACGCCAGGTTTCAGGCTTACCAGCATGTGTCAGAGTCGGTAGAAGTGCTACAGCACGACTGGCAGTCCTCCCTATTTTGAAACGATGTCAAAAAGGTATTTAATTCGCCATAAATACCTTGGCTTCCATGAAAATTATTCATACACCTTTCCCCAAAGTTACTAGAATTATAGTTTGCTTTGAAAGGTGTTTTTATTGAAGCTGCTTGCAACAACACGAGACTGGATGCTATAGTCAAAGACTACCAAAACATTAATGCCGCCTCCATCCCAGCTACGCCATGTTACTTACTTCTTAAATAAGTTGTTGGCGATGCCTTCGGCCGCATCACGCATGTTGTCGTAGCCTAGATGCTGAGCGAACTCTTTTGAGACGAATACAACGTCCGCAGTGTGACCCAGCAACTCCATGTCTGGACGCACCTTCTCCAACTCCACAGAGATGGTCACAGGAAGTGTAGTCTCTCTTACTACGTTTTGCATCTCCAGCACATTCCGGACATTGCGACCCTGCACAATATATATAAGGTGCTGAAAATGAAAGTTCGTATCATTTTCAAACACGTACAGAAGCAGCTACTAGGAATACTCAACACGCAACACGTTGGACAGAGATCGCGTTGTTGCTCCACAGGAAACATTAAACATCATTTCAAACAGACTTTGATCAGATAGAAAAGCTCCAGCTTCTCTTCTGTACATATTTTACATCGCTGGTTTCATTATTTCAGTTGAATTAACATGTCGTTTACCGAATTGGGTCAAAGCTGTAAAATTTTTAGAATGATGCTCTACCGTTGATAAACCAATAATACATTCCTGAGAGATGATGAGAGTAAAAAAGAGAAACAACCACTCACTTCAAAATGGACCCATTTAAAGTTATGCAAGGGTATTTTCTTGAAGTCCTCCACAGTGAGCTCCGGCAAGTTCTGGTTGCTGTGGACGATGGTACGTGAGCCCGTTTCACGTGAGCATATCACCATGGAAGACGGGCACGTAACACCGTCGTGGTAGACGATGTGCTCGTCACCTATGCCGTACTTAGCTAGGTCTGCCACCATAAACCTGCACTGACACATTCGTACCGGTTAAGCTTCTGTAGCACCTAAATTTTATCATCTTCTTTCTATCTTTTCCTCTTGGCCTTAGATAATGCAACTACCAGTTAATGTTGTTTCCTTATTGCTTCTACGTAAAATGAAACATTTACAAACGCACATAAAACATTTACGTCTCACCTTGGCTGAAATGATTTGGGCTGAAACTTTGATGGTGGCAAACTTTGAAACAAACTTTGAGTGTTTGAAGTATTTTCGTGAAGTTTTTAACATGCTTACTTATTTTAGGTCGTTGTAGAGAGCCACATAAGCACAAGTCAAACACAAAGAACTTGCGACTGACAACAGTTTCGTTATAATTACTGGATCTCACTGCAACTGCCAACATTAAAAGTAGTTTGACTTACTCCTCACTCAACTTATATTTTTTTACATTGTTTTCCATTCTTATTATAAAAGCATTGTAGTTCTAATTCGTCAAACAGAGCTATTATTTACCATTCTCTATATCAGTTTATAACGTGGTGAAACATGCACTAACAAACACTATCTCTTTTGAACGCAAGTTTTTGGAATACGAGCAACTGAGGAATGAACAAGCATCGACTCATTTAACTTTAACGTTAAGAAATGACATTACTGAACCAGCAGGAAAAGTAAAAAATTTTGGAGTCTGGTCTGATCAAAACTTGTCTTTCCCATCCCATGTGGAGAAAACATGCAACAAAATTAACGGTACATTAATGTTCCTTCACCGCGTGAAGAACATGCTTGACGAAAAAACTAGATTATTAGCTATCTAATCTTTGGTGTTATCCCGCTTCGACTACTGTCACTTGGTCTGGGGAGATAAACATAATGGACTTCAAAATGAGCTACAGAAATGTATGAATTTTGCTGCTAAAGTAGCATGCAAAGGAAAGTTCAGAAAAAACGATCATGCAACCTCTCTAATGAAAAAGCTTAACTGGACCCCAATAGAAAAACTACTCATTCACAAAGCCAAATATGTATTCTCATCTCTATATTGCCCTCAAAGTTCTACCAACGTTGTTAATTTCCATCCACCCTATACCAAGGGTGTGAAACCTAATCGACGACACGTTGTTAACATCCGTTTCCGCTTGTACGATGCTGGACATAAGGCTCTTTCAATTTCAGGTGCATTGCTTTGGAATAAACTGCCCACGTATATGAAGGAAAAGCAATCGATTAAAAATTTCAACAAAAAAAAGTGACATAATTTTTGAATATCAAAGTAGCAAACAAATACAGAAAACTTAGTTCCTATGCATGATTAAACAAAATTAACAGTAACGAAACACTACGTATAAGTGTCTACCATGTGCTTGTGTCACACAACTGAAGTATACACTCAAGTAGAGTTAACAATATTCAAACGAAATAAACGTAAATGTCAAACTCGTGTTATTATTCTGCAGCTCTGGAGTCAAATCGACTAATTTAAATTTATCAAAAAACGGGGAGATTTCTTTTACTCTTTTTACTTTTAAATTTCAGGCTTCTTAATTGATACTTTTTGCCTGATAAATTTTACAATGTTAATAATGTTGTTTTCACAATGCAAAACAAAAACCAATATTTTTTGATAGAAAATAAATTGTATTTTGCCTAAAAATAAATAGAATTGTATTTGAATTTAGAATAGAATAGAATAGAATGAGGCTATAGGAACGAACCTTCTGGCCCATTCTTGGGTCGGATAATTACTTCGATAATTATTCGGTTGTTTACCCAAGTCCCATGCCGTATTTCTAGCCGCGTCAACCATGTCGGCAGCGGGATTCGAACCCGGGTCTTCCCGCTCGAAAGCAGACTCGCTCACCAGTCGACCAAGCTGGTGATTTTTTTAGGGATACTTATTTTACATCGTCACATTCATCGTCACATCGTCACATATTTACATTTGTGCTTGCTTTTCAGTTTATTTTTTATCTAAGGCTTTAAGATATTTTTTGTTATTTTATTTTACTTTTCGAAGGTATAATCAAAAAATTCATACGTCAATGTTAGTAATTGCTTGTTACAATAAGTGACAGTGAAACCTCAGAACTTTAATCTACTACAGCTCTTCTTATCTATATCCGCATCTAAATCTTGATAATTTGAGACATTCACTCGCTTTTTTATATTTTTTTTAGTTTTTTTTCTCTGATATGTAACGTCCGTTTTTATTAAATGAGATGATAATTACAGATAACTGTTAAAATGATTAAATTAAATCGATCATCAGCAAGTCATACTAAACAGTCAACAGTAATTAGAAATTACAATTAATAACAACTACAACTTCATATTTTGAGTTTTCACTCATAATTTTTCTTTTGCAGTCTTTCTAGGATGTTAAACATCCGATTCACTTAAATGCAATAATGTTAATTCTAAGCTGTGCCTAAACGAAATATATTTTCGCTTATCCCCTAAAATGCGTAGAATACCTACCACATCAGAATTTACAAGTATCACCAATGATAAGTCATCATTGAAAAAGTGAAGCTTCAAATGCTTCACCATGTATATTTAACGTTCATTGCGTGATGTGAATGTATACGTATTCCCGTAGGTACCGCTGTTATATCATCTACTATGCATAGAATACCTACTACTTGAAGATTTTATAAGGCGTTTTTAAAAACCAATGCTGTTACATTTCTTATGTACCAACTTTATTGGAAATATAAGTTTTTGTTTTGTTTGTTTCGAGTACAAATAATCTCTGCACAATAAAATCCAATGCGTATGTATATTATATACCTTTCACGTCCCACCTGACTGCTGACTTAGATAGGGGAAATTATTTGAAAACGAGGCATTACTAAGGAGCTAAAATAAAGCGTTTATCTTAGGCTAAGTATTGACTGCTCAATGGAACGGGTATACATGTATTGTAGGCATTGTATTGTGGATACCAAAGGCACAGACTGTATTACTACGTATAAAAAACGCCATTTTCCGTTATTAGCGTTCTTCCCCTTCAACGTGGAAACTCCTTCCAGCGGCAAATCGAACGAAACAATTCAGTAAAAAAACACGCGATTTTTTTCATTTGTGAGCCTATTAATAAATAATAACACATAAGGAACTCCCTGCTTCTAATAAAAATTAGCATTATGTCAAATACAAAGAACTCACTGCTTCTCATAAGAATTAGCATTAGGTCAAATACAAAGAACTCACTGCTTCTCATAAGAATTAGCATTAGGTCAAATACAAAGAACTCACTGCTTCTCATGAGAATTAGCATTATGTNATACAAAGAACTCACTGCTTCTCATGAGAATTAGCCAGCGTGCACGCAAGGGAAGGGCGGCTTCCCAGAAGTGCTAGCACAGTGCACGTGTTGGATGCATTGCCACCACGCTCCCATTTCTGGGACAAGCATCTGAAATGTGAAAGAAATAAATTACAATGGCCCATGGCTGGAAAAATTGTTGATGCTTTGCAGCAAAGATTACCAATTCCTGGGTGGTTGTACATAAACCACTAATATGCAATTTCAACAACTGATATAGTGTAGAAGATTATTTGACATAAAACTAGTTCCAAAGTTGTAGTTCTTTGTATTACATTCTTACATACTAAAAAAAAAGGTCAACACTCACAGCCTTGAATGCATTCACTAGAGAGAATTCAAATGTATGTTATAGAAATTAGTTTCTGCACTAGTATTTTAAATTAATTTTATGTTGTGTCTGTCACTGGCACTACAAAATATAAAAAACATTCATAAAACTACAAAATATTTTTGGTATTTCAACACTTTGACTGCGACGTGTACCACATATGATACACGGACCGTGTACCACATATGGTACACGGACCGTGTACCACATATGGTACACGGACCGTGTTATACGTACACACTAATTTGGGAGTTGCAGTCAAAGTGTTAAGAAACATTTCAATTATTTCTAAGCAACCAAAATACTAGAAGCCCAACATTGACTGATATAGTCTAAAACAAAAATTTAGTATCATTTTTGAACATTAAAAAAGTACTTACAAATATACTACTAAAAAAGTAATATTAGTACTGGCAGCATCAGCATTGACCAACAACAAAGTAGGGCCTACCTTTAATATTCGTACAGTACCAAGAATGAGCATCTAAAATGCAAGGAATACATTGAATAGCCACAGAAAAATGCATGTTCTCATACTCACCTACCTTACATCATCATCTTCATTTGGATAACTTGAAACATCACTAATGTAGTCCACACAACAATGCCCAACACAGATCATAGTTTACAGAACAAATGAGTATTTTCAATTATGAAGCTTTCAAAAGTCAATACCATTGCAATCACTGAAAAATATACACCAATATAAAAAAGAATGACTATCCTTAATTTATGAACAATCCGCAAGTCCAGGAGACCTGAGAGCATAATTTCTATTTCATTGTCAGAAAGTTGTACCACTTTCAATATTTTTTGTATACTTTACTCAACACTTGAGGTGCACATAGTAAATGATTTATAAAATTTTCAGTTAAATTAGAGGACTATTATTATGCAGCAAACCCCCAAAATATTGCAATTCATGTTTTGTAGTCAAGGCATTTTCTCTATTTTTTTCTATACAACTACTAATTCTGATATTGTGGTCCTTTTTACCAGTTTGTGAAATTTTTTAGTATTTTTGCAAGTTTAAATACAGCACAGCACAGTAAAATAGATAATCCATATGCTACTAAGGCAATCAGAATGTTGGTATTGTTTTCTCAACAACTAATTGTTTTTTTTTTTGTTACAGAAGCTGCTCACTTTACTCTGTCAGTTCAACATCTCTTCCTGGAGTACAGTACTCTGTATCACTCTGAGTGATGCAGAGTGATCCGAGTGATTTGCACTGTGTTTTTCTGTTTTATTGAGCCTGTAACCAGAAGGATGCCACCACCAACAACCATCATCTAAGGTCTTTGTTGGGCAAAAAAAGAGGAAGTTGCTGACAATCCAGGGGAATGTAGAAACTTCTTGATATGATACAGGAAGATAGTTTTGCACTACTGTACACCACTATTATGCTATGAATATGTCAACAGTTTACTACATCAAGAAGGATGAAAAGAATATTGGCAATCATTTTGCTGTCCATCAGTCAATTTAACAAATTAGTTTTTACTTTTGTCTGTATATTGTTTCAAAAGTGCATTTAAGGACCTTAAAATATTTTTTAATGCACCATTAAGGTTATAAAAAATCATTCATAGGGTGTGTTTTAAAAATGCAATTGTATTTTCCAACTTTTTGCTTATCATAGGAATGTAAGGAACATAACCTAAACAATTCAAGGAGGACAATGTACTGTATTTGGATACTGATATGACATTGCAATTCAAATTTTTATCATAGAACATAGATAAAACTGTCAAGGATAAAGCATTAACCTGCAGATACATAAAGCTACACTGAAAATACATAATGAACTGCTGATATATAGATCTACCATGTATACATAATGAAGTGCAGAAATACCTTAGCTCTATACATAACACCATATAAATACATGAGGCCAAAAAATTAAAAAACAACAGTTTAACTCTGACCTGTTGGGCTGAGTAGTGCTGCCAACTTTAGCATTTTCTTCAGGAAAGCTCGCACAATCAGACACAATATCTAAACAGTTTAAACCAACACATAAAATAGGAACTGGATTGGTCATTTCAAGTGCTTTTTGTAAACAGAAACTACCAAGAAAACAATGAAATTTGGTACATCATTGACATTTTCTTACTGTTCAATTTTTACTGCAAATTATCTGAAGATGTAAACTTGGCACCCCTCTCTTGACAAAATTTGCACCATGTTGTGATAGCACACTGATAATTTTAACCAGCTACATTTTAAATATTATCAATGATTTCCAAAACATATGCTTATTTTTTTAAAGAATTTATAGATGTAATCCTACTATTGGAATGAAATGCAACAGTAACTGAGCAGCACCAGTAATGACCAGCTACCGAGTATGGCCTAGTCAACATGCCTACGTAGTTATGCTTACAGGTCAATACAATTGTGAAATGTATTTTCCCAGGTCCAAAATAGTTATATCTTACATATTCACACGGCAATAATGTGAAATAATATGAACAAAGTCAAGCACAAGGTCATAGCAGGGACATGAGGAGAAAAATGTCTTAGAAAATTGCAATCGACTCAAGGATTTGAACTACTTATCGAGAATGAGACAAAAAAATTCCTCGCAGATTACCTAGAATTTTATTCAAGAATTTCCCTAGTTAAAGTCAGATCTCATGTAAAAGACATGATCTTGTACCAACTTATTAATTTGACTGTTGTAAGCACGTGTAAAAATTATTCGTGTTATGAATTGACAGCCAAGGAATTGAAAGAAGTCTCTTGCTTAGGCCGGTTCCATTTTTTGGTGTATCATAAATAACCTCAGGAAATTACTAAATGTGTATTACGTAAACCTTCAGTAATGTATTATTGATGATACGATACGTTCAAATATGTAGATTTGAGGGCCGGCTTAGGCTACAGTCTTCAATTCTCTAAACAACACACATGCACCAGGGTGGCATCCTAGGGTTTATTCGCCAGCATAACCGGGTGGTCCGCTTCCCATGTCACGCTTGTGACTTCGGACGACTGAACGCGAAAATACAGACCGGTCAGCGAAATGGTGATACTAAGAATCCGACAGTTTGGCTGGTATGTACTGCTCCAGCTTTTAGTAAAAAAAATAAAAATTAGATGAACCATATTTCTAATAGAATATACAGTACATATACATTGGGTTTTAAATTCTTAATGTTAACATCTTATTAATAATAACGGTGCTTTTCGATAAGATCTTCGGAGAAGTAGCGATGCTACGAGCGAGATCCCCGTCCTCGGTCCTGAAACTTGAAGTCGAGGCTCGTAGGGGAGTGCTGATGAGCGTGGTTGAGGTGTGGTTTATGCCAAGCGTCCAACGAAGCAGCTGTTGGACAAGTTCTTCTAGCTGTCAATGGTCAGGCACAAATAAACCGTAACAGCTACGAGAAACGATCCCAGGCCTTCCCATATCAGGCGGGTTACCCTCACCAGTCGGTCACGCTGACTGGGCATAACAAAACTTGGTCTTTTCAATGAGGTTTTAAGACATTTTATCGATTACGTTTTGCTGCTCAATAAGCAGAACTTTACATGTAAGTGTTGAAATTTCAAAGCCCTTTATAGCGTCTCATTGTTAGACTATTTGAGAGCTCAACTCTTTTACCCTCAAAAAGTAATATCATCCACATTAATTTGCTATTTTTTGTAATAAATTTGTGGGGGTAAAAATATTCTTACGCATAGTCATTCCTTCCCTTAAGGAAAGCCGTACAATTTATTTTAGCAGTGGGCTACCAGTGGCTAATAATTATGCGTATGTATATCAATAAAAGCCAAAGCCTAGTTACTTTACATTAACATATTGAAGCAAAATTTATACTGAGAAGATTAACGTATAACATTTGCGTTCAATATCTGTCAGTTTTCTTGGCGTTAAATCTACTAGGTTATTACAAAAATAATGGCCGCTCGAAGGTCTGGAAGGCTTCTGAAATCGGCCATTATTTTTGTAACAACCTAATACGATGCTCTTTGTGCTTCATTCACTTCAAAAATGTCCTAACTCTCTGTTGATATACCACAATTAAGTTTATAGCAATTCCAACTGAATTTATGGCATATACTTAACTCTTAAAAAAACTTCGATTTCTTCAAAAACTTGAATTCATTAACATTACAAGACAATTAGGAAAAATTAATTGAAGTTTTTCTTCATTCTTCAACAAATGGAATGACGGCAGGATCAGGATGATCAGCCACGTACTTCTTCAGGTACCAGCAAGTCAGTTTCATCATCTTCTTCTCGGATGAAAAGTGTCTAAGGGCCTCCTGTAAATAAACAGGTTTGGCGGTAGAACTTGCTAGTGATTTCAGTGAAACACTAAACTCAAAATCTTTCGTGGAGTCAATCACTGTACATGGCCTTTTATTACCTCATGTCTTCCAACCTAACTTCAAAAGCCAATGTTGGTGCAGATCTAATTTAGTTATCTATTAACACCCTCAAACTCACTCTGGAATACCTCACCTGCACCTTCATATTCTTTGAAGTACATCCATACCATCTTCACAAACATACTTTTGAGGACATCTCTCTAACCATACAACTTTCATTCTACCACTGCCTTTCCCAACACACATCTTTTAATTCACAACTGTTTCTCACAAGCCTGCTCATAATTTCTCCTGAACATCCCTCCATGCCCCTCTAATTAACCCTCTGTTACCAGTTAACTCCTTCGCAACATGTCTTTCTTTGCACATAGCTCGATATAATGTTATTACGATATGTATCCTAGCGTTCCATCCGTATACCTTACTTCTTGTATGGTGATCTAAGAGAGATCTCTTCATATGAGATACCAAGACATTCATATTTGTAGTTACTTACTGCATGAATATAGATTTCCATTTGTTCACACCCAATATTCATACGAAGATATTGTGACATGTATGAATCCCTTCATCACATACCTATATGCCTATTTTCCCATAACTCATCCATTATTCTCTCAATCAAGTACAATTCGAGAAATCTATGCACCAAATAATTTACGATAATGACACCCTTATAATAATCACTTCTAACCTTAGCGAGTATTTTGCCTATGCCTTTTCCTGCCATAGAGTCCGGAACTACGGTGTGCTGCAGATCGACCAGGCCTTCGGAAACGTTTTCATAAGTCAACACCGCTCGTTCTGCACACGTATTAAATTTTTGTTCAATTTTAATATGCCAACAAATGAGCTCCTTAATATGAACTTGAGTAACGCTTAGTAGAAATACACAGCCACTTGTGTCGTACAAAAAACAAGAAACGATTTGAATACATCATCCGGATCAAAATTATATATATTATTTTATATAAAATTTTATACGAAGTACCCTGTAGAATTTTGTGGTCGCGTGGTCATGAACGACAAACACATGTAAGACTTTAAGCCTTGAGTCTTCAATAAACCTGACTTCGTCATTGATTCAGCGTGGGTGACTGGTGCGAGTACCCGCCTGCTATGCGGAAGGCCACGGATTCGTTCCCGGCAGCTGTCACGGTCTATTTGTGCCTGACCATTGACAGCTAGAAAGAACATGTCCAGCAGCTTACACTGAACGCTTGGCATAAGCCAAGACGCTCAGCCACGCTCATCGGCACGTCCCTAAGAGCCACTACTTCAAACTGCAGCGCAGAAAAGGGGTCTTGCTTGGAGCATCACTACTTCTTTGAAGTCCTTATCGATAAGCACAGTCACTATTCATAAGATGTTAGCATTAAGAATTTAAAACCCAATGTATATGTACAGTATACTCTATTGGAAGTGAAGTTCATTAATTTACAAAGACGTGAATAAGAATAAACAAACTTCAGAGCTAGCGGTCGTTTATCGTTCAAGTGGAGATTAGATGACAGAGAAAAAAAGGTTCGTTTTCCACTGTCCTGTAATCCACACAACAGGTGAAAGATTCAAATAAGAATTACAAATTAATGCTTAAAATTCAATTCTACAAATTGAAATTCTCACAAACATTGACAATGAATTCTTCTCAGGACATTCGACGACTAAAAGTAATAGCAGCAACTAAACTCATCAAATTACTTCTTGATGTCGAGACTTGCTATTATTTTATTTATTGTTTATCTCTGTCTCACACGATTCGAGAGCCTCTACTGCAAAGCGCAGCTATAAAATTCAGGATTTCACATCACCGTACGATTAAAATATCCAAGAAAAGCAAAGTATATAACTAATGCATCGACGATCCAATAAAAATTCAATGAACTCCGAAAGTTTTCAATGCAAATAAATAATGCACATATTTTCAATTTATTTCTTCTGCCGAAATGATGGAGAATACGATGAAGCCAAATGATGGCATTTTTGCGTACTTCAGTGTTCGAAACGAGTACCCGCAAAGTTCGAGCGTACTAATGATAACTTACCTCCATTTTCGAAAGGAATGCTGAACATTTTTTCCTGCGGATTATGTTTCACCACAAACTCCTGGCTGCTCATGATGTGTGTTGAGTGGAACACGTTACAGACGCGCACCAGACGGTAGTGAACTCTGTGAAGCATCCACCGGTCTATTCGTAAGCACTGATCTGAAAATAATAGCAGGGAATTTATTGGGTTAATACAAAAATAATGGCCGATTTTAGAAGCATGCGTTGGCCTTCGAGCGGCCATTATTTTTGTAACAACCCAATAGCTGAAATGATTAGCAACAAGGAACTGACCAGATATCAATGAAAAACACATCCAGCATACACTCTTGTAATGATTCTTTCATTGATGGATAATGAATGAAAACACATTGTTTATTCCTTAACACGTTGACTCCGAAGTGGTACGTATGTGGACCACTTAGGTTAGGTTCTGTAATTTTTTCAGATCCTCCTAGTGACTATGCGTACAAAGTGAAGATTTACACCAGTCAGGCAATCGGAGGCAACGTGTTAAGGATTGTGCTATGTAGGAATCGTTAGAACACGAGGGCTGGTTTTTGCAAGAATTTAAAGCTATCATCATGCATGAAGGTTAGAGTGCTCAATTTCATAAGCTACAAGGATAACAACTTTTGTTAAGATTTAGCGTTAAAAACAGCGAAGAATAAATTTTTCCAGTAGACAGGGACTAATTTCACGGTAACAACCAATAACAATCATACGATAAATATTATCAGCGGGTGGTAGATTAAGAAATTAAAGCTAAATAGGAGATTTAACAGCAGTGAATGCATTTTTCATATTTTGCTCGAAGAACTTCAATAGTCACTATAATTTGAATAAATACTTTTATTTGAACCATTTGAAGACCAAATCATTTTTCGCACCAAGAAATTCTGGGTGACAAATTTTTTGCTAGACAATGCCCACCTGAATTCACGATGAGAAACAATTAACTTATTTATTAACTTTGTGATCTTTATAATGCAGGCCTTTGTTCTCAGTCAATATTATCAAAAAATATCCATCCTCTTTAAATTTATGTGAAATATCATTTGTGTCATACCCAGAAGTTCGTTAAAATATTAAATACATATTGTATCGTACCGTGCTTAAGTCACTGCAAGCATTTTAAAAAGTTATGTACAGTACATGAATAAAGTTATTTGGTGCATCAAACTTGCAACATTGAATTTAAAACACCTCATCATTAGGATCTTTATATGGTAAAAATACATTGGTTTATAATACCATAGGCGGTGGTTAGGTGTTTACAATAAGTAATTAAAGATATATAGAAGCAAGTGCAATGATAAAGTGATAGATGGCAATGACAACTTGACTGATTATTCGGCACGGGAAAAAATCACACTTTCCTTCTTCAAAATATCGTCGTAAAATAATCAGATATATAAAAATTTTAGTTACTACTACCGTGCTTTTTGAGGAAGTATCGGAGGATAATTCTTTCATAAATTCTTTTAAAGTCGTCTGGCAACACCAAACTGGACATACGAGGTGTATGTGTGTATGTATGTTATCTCTACGCGTTAATGACTTCAATTTTGCGTTTTCGATTGTTATTCAACATATTGCATTTACATCTATGTCAAATATCAAATTTAAGAACCAGAAATCAGTGTTTACTTAGTGTTTTAGTTACACCTAAAAAAGGCGTTAAAAATTATGGTATCCGTTTAAAACTTCATTACACGTTATTAATGATATTTGACATGAAAGGAATTATAGTTGATAAAATTAATATTTACCAAGACATCCCTGATTTAAACAAGAAAATAAGTGTTTTACCGTTTTATAAATGTATAAAATCCTTTGCTATACGCTGCAAAAACGTATCGACATATTACATCTAGCACGTGACATTGCATCTACAACACGTTGCAGCACGGGTATCGAGGTATGATAACAATTTGTAGAGGTGAGTTCGAATGTGTTCGTAAGGTGACACAAAGCAGTTCACGAGTTTTTCTGTAATTCGATGCGGCTGATAACAAACTTGGAATTCAAATCTCTATACTTTTATAATAAATGTCAAACAAGCAAATTAATAACTTTAAACTTACCAACTCACTTGCGGGAAACGCTGCAAATTATGTCGTCAAATGTACCTCAGAAAATACTGACTGTGCGCCTCTGGAGACTTTTGGAAATCGGGTAGTTAAGTCACTCAACTTTCTCATGATCTCCTCAACACGTTCATCTGCATTAGCTGAGAGCCTGAGGCTACTGCAGCAACCGCGCGTCTGGCACAAATAACAGACGTAAATGAAGCTCTCATACAAGCGGTGGTCTAAAACTCGCTACAAAACTTCCATATCTGCCTAGACAGTCACAAAAATTCTCAAAAACATATACATCAGACAAAGTAGTAATTCTGAGTTGACTTCATCAAGCCAACATGTTATGACTTCTCCGACAACCAAGTAGAACAATTCTCCGGTACTGGGTGAGCGACATCGTTTATGATGAAAATAGTGTAGTATGTATTAATAACTAGTGCACCTGCACGGGAAAAAATTCACACGTTTTGTAACCGGAGGGAAAATCTCGACACCGATCTCAACACCGAACTTGACCCGAACTTAAAAATCTTGAGATCTCCAGAAAAAATCTTGAAACAACAGTTTCGTTGATTATTTACGTTCTATGCATCGTAGGACCTTCATTTTGGTCTCAAATTAAAGCTAATAACATCCTCTCACTGAATAATTATAAAT
>VCRD01003663.1:9697-57532 GCA_006783055.1 Trinorchestia longiramus
AGAGTATTCTTCACAGCGTTACACAATAACCTTAAACACACTAAAGTTGAACACATTCAAGGTGGAACATTTAAACATTCAACAAGTGGATCATAAAGATGAAACTGTGCAGCCACGTAGATGACAAGAATGAAACTGTATACCTACGTGGATGATAAAAAAGAAACTGTGCAGCTACGTACATGATCAAGATGAAACGGTGAACCAATGCTTGTGTATCAACGTATTGAGATTTATTAGAATCAAAATTCTAAATGAAATGTATTGTACTGCGCTGAGCAAGATTCGAGAAATGGGGTATTGGACGTTCACGCTATATACTATGTACTGATTTACTCTTCATGGTATCCCCAGATGCTGGGCATTTCGGCAGCATAGTCTAAGAAGTTAGCAGCCAACGTATGCATACTTTACTAATAGGAATCGATCAATTTAACTTATCATTCGTTATTTTCTGGTACAGTTGGGACGTCGGTTGCATTTGTAAGTAACTGACATATTTTGATATCAATGAAAATTAGCGATTAATGGAGCCTCTTGCTGCGTAATGCAAGACACGATCGGTGAAGAAAGATGTCATCACATAATATCTGAACAAGAACGTTCAAACTTAACGCTTCATGCAGAACAAATATCTGATGACAGTGTTTAGAGATTGTGATGATTTCCTAATAACTAAATAATGTAAGGTGAATGTTGTTTATGAAATAAAACGAATTTCTATGGAAAACATGCGATGTTATCTAGTAATAAACATATTCTTCCACTGTAGTCAAGTGGTAGTGACCGGCACTTGTGCTGCATAGGTTCTTGGTTCGAGTCTCCACGGAGCACTCGAATTTCTCTTACTTGTGACGCACTGGACCAGGAAGACTGATTGACTGACAAAGAGATAATATCCTCACAATTTCCGGCTTATCCGTACGTGCCCCTACAAGCTTCTACCATAAGTCAGAACACAGGACTACATAGAATAAAATATGGCAACAGGAACGAGCCAATTCGTTCATTTTTGGGATACTGCCCAAGTGTCATATCGTCTAAAGTTAAGGTATCCCTATTCCGCAGGCAAATTAATCACGTAGGTATATGGACGTGATTTGCATGGAATGGCTCAGGGTGGCCCCAGAGGAATTAGTTTGGACGACCCTGGTTCACAGGAGAAAAACTCTGGGATGTCATCCTGTTGTATGTGCGTGTGTATTGGAGGGAATTGAAGGCCGTTACAAAGGCCCCAGCCAAACGCTGGCCCTCTAAGTCTAAGTCAAAGTCTAACATATCTCAATCACATAGAGGTATCAGAAGTAAAGAAAAATATGAGGGGCAACATACTTATTCTCAATCATCAATTTTTAGGCAATAATGACGAGGCTCGCATTATATAATAAATATAGAACTTTTGGTACTCAATAATTTATGACTCTTAGTTCGCATAAATATGACTCGTGCCGCATAATAATTATACGACTCGCAATATGCAATTATTAGATGACGTTTGATACCCAACTATTACATACATTTTGGTACTCAATACTCATATAACTCGCGATATACATAAATATGACTTGTTTTACGCATACGAATGGGTATGACTCGTGTACGCATTAATTATACGACAGTTATTACGCGACTCATTAAACTGAACTACTACGTCTCACGGTGCGTACAAGTTATATGACTAACGTTGCACATAGATATAATTCACGGTACACAATAATGAAGTGAACAATCGCTAGGAGCATCATAAGTCCTAAGATGTTAGCATTAAAAATTGAAATAATGTACAGCATACCTGTTTGGAAGCGAATTTTCTTTCTTTCTTCAGCTGAAATCTTTACCATTATTCAAGCTCACAATTGATACTCCATTTCATTAATTTTAATTTATTGCATGAAATTATTTAAGAGCCTTAACCTGTAAAATGTAATCACTCCTGATTAAATCAATCAATTGCTCTATGCGTATGAAATATCGCAGATAACGTATTTCTAATCTAAAAACTATTAACTATTCCTCAGAGTTAAAAACAATCTAGCCTTGAGAGCCGTAAAATTAGAAAAATATTACGTGCAGTACACAAATCAACAGTATTTTACCTGCTACGTCATCGTTCACATCAGCGAATACCTCACAGTCACAGGCTCACACAAAGGATACTACGTAATTCGCTAACATTAAGTACCAGTTTAAGAAAATTCGAAATACAGTTAGTCTGAACTTATCTGCTTGTATATTCATGAAGAAAATGAAGAGGCGTCTATACAATACTACATGTAATACTGTATGCTAAAATTTTGACAAACTTTCACGATACTTAGAAGTTAGAGTAAAGTATATAAAAAAGTTTTACTTTTTATCGCTACTGCTAGGAATAGACCTTCCTTCGCTGCAAACAACAGTTTCGCTGTGATTAAAACCCGTCAAATTTGAAGATTTCAACATGGCTGCCACATGGGGCTATAGGAAGTGAAGCGGCGAATTTCTACTACGGAGTTGAAACTTTGTGTGACTTAAATATGTTTAATGAAAAGCGTGATTTTTTATCTTCTTTATTGTTTTTGCAGTAATACGAAGTTTTGTTGAAGGAAACGTGTCGTTGATCTTTTTGAGCAACTAGCATGAACTGAAGGGCTACCAATGAGAGGTATCCGCACCGTCCCGACTTCAAAACATGGCTCTGAACTTCCCTCAGTTACTAAATTGGCTTCCATTAGCAAGTATGGTTTGGATTTCCATAAACTGAGAAATCCAAACGGTTCACGTCTGACTAATAAACGAAGACGTTTACGTTTATCAGCATTTAATAATAACTATTCGAAGTCACTTGAAGCGATGGCTATGCAGTTTGATCACATGTACATCGAGTGTTTGGATTCGAAGTCTTCCTTGAGCAAGGAGCTTGAGGCTAAGCATCTGAAGGAATTAGTGCTCTTGCATTTGGATTTAATACAACAGCAAGCTGAGGATTTGGCTGCCAAAGATAAAATTATTAAAGAACTTACAGAAGAAAATGAACAAGTAAGTTTTTATGTGCGGAAATGTTTTTTATATGCTTATAAGTATGCAGGTAAATAGGCTTTAACTAGAATTTTTTGTAAGTGATGTATAAAGTCTAGTGAGGATTGAAGTTTTAAAGTTAATTTACCAAAATGTTGACTGGAGAAAGACAAACATGATGCCACAATGCACAGATAGAATATTTCACCGTTTCTGATGATAGTTTTGTACATCAAAAGCAATCTGCAGGAGAATATTATACCAGATTTGTGTTTTTTTACTGAGAAGTATTTGTGAAGATATGAATATTATTTTTAAAAAGTGTTACAACGCTAAATTTATTGATTATGTTCCTTAAACTTGGCATCTTTTATGTTATTTGCTGTGTTGTGCAGACTGGCTTGTGTATGTGTGCAGCACTCACTTACTGAATTGTAATGACAAAATAAATTGATTCACTTCTCCAGACAACATGTATTGAATTGTATTTGCTGTGATCAAAAGCAGTTGAGCATCAAGAGGAATAATTTACCAGAAAAGTATTTTAATGACTGCAAGAACTGTGAATTCAAGAATATTAAGTGCAAGAGACAGTTATTATTATACATGACTATCTACACAATTTTTACTAATACAGCGATTAGCTTGACGGAGTAAAATTTTTCATCAATGCATATAATGTGTTATGAATTTCTCTCAAATGAGTAAAATTAGTTGTTTAACCCTTTCACAATCAAATTATTTTCATACTGATCAAAATATTGCATAAATTATCACTTATCTTTACTAACCTCTGTGTAATTTTACTATAATTTTGAACAAAACATTTAGAATATGGGACCAAAGGGAATGATTTTTAAAGTTTTTTGGGAACATATGAACCGAACGGTAGCTAAAGGGTTGAACGACCAAAATAAAGCATTGTAGAATTTTACTTGTAAACTAAGTTTAATTTTATTGAACTTCACTCAATTTCATGATCTTTTAAGTATGTTTAGCTATCTAAATTCTTTACAACCAAAGTTCAACAGTTTTGCATATGGACTAGTGTGGGGGAGGGAGGGGGCTACTCAGAGCAAGCATAATTTGTTCTTGAAGTTTGGATGCTTCAAGCTGCGTTCATTAACCCTGTGAACACGAGTGTCTTAAATGCCTTGGTGAGCATGAAAGTATTTGCTTTTCAGGATGATTTCTTATTAAAGTTTTATTATAAAGAAATTTAATTGTGCTCATTGGTAGTTATACTTGAGTAAAAATATCTAGAATTTTTAATCATGCCAAAGGGGTTTATTTTCAAAACAGGTCATTAAATTTGTGTGTAGAAACTCGTAAAGCTGAAATCGTCTTAAACATTATATTCAGAATTAAAAGTGGAGGAAAATCACTGGACTTCATTACTAACTTATTTTCCTCTTCATTGAAGCTTTTAATCCTGGTCATGGTTTTGAAGCCTTGATGAAGAAGATTTAAAAGAACATAGGAGCTTTAAATTGTGAATGTATTATCATGACTATTTCCATGACATATTTAGAAGAGGTAGCTCATAAAAACAAAGATTTATATAAAATTGTGAAGAAGTGAGAGGTGTCTAGTTGAAAGCATACATTGCAGTGTGGTTCCACTTTTGATAACTTCTTTACATGACAAAAGTAATTAGATTACTGTAAATTCTAAAACACATTTTGGCACCTTGCATCACAAAAATTTAATCAAAGTTTTACATTCATGGATGAAGGTTATGTGAAAAGTATAATTAATTTATTTAATAGTGTAGTCTACTATCATTTGGGTCATTCAGTTTTGATATTGTGTATACCAATTAGGTGAAAATTAGTGATGTAATTTTGCAAATTAGGATTTATTTTCCCCATTTATTCAGGAAAAGATTTGAGGGATATTTAATTTGATGATTAATTTAATATTTTTTACAGCTACGTGATAGCTTGGAGCGTGCAAACAGGGAGAAAAGCCGTCAGGAGAAGCCAAGCGATGATGCTCTGTCTACCAAGAGCTCCATCCAGGATGGATCTTTTAAAGTTAATACTCATGCCCACAGCAGCATTAATAATAATAATAATACTAATAATAATAATAACAACAACAACAACAACACTGTTATTTCTGGTGAATTGCACTCTGCTTCTTGCAATGTTGAAAACCTTGCTGTTGCTGATGCAGATGTTCAGATCAAAGCTGCAAGTCCTGTGTTGTCACGCGCATCTCATCTCAAAAGCACCCCTCACTCGCCTGTGTCAGGTTACTGCAGCAGATCTAGAACAGTTTCACCCAGTTGCCGACCATCACGAAATAATACCTCTGTACCTAATCCAAAAAGTAGTGTTACCACTGAAATTGATGTTAACAACAGAGGCTGTGAACCAATTGTTTCATTGAGGCATTCTCCACGATTGGATAGTTTGAGTACATGCATTGTCTCTACTGAAGACAGTTCTGCTTTGGTTAGTCATAATATTAGTGTAGTCAAGAGTGAATCTCTCCATGAGTCAAGTATAGAAAGTAGTTCAGTGATTCCTAATAGACGACATTCTAAGCTTTCTCTAAGTAGGAGATTAAGCTCAGCTAAGAAGACCCAAGCTTCTGAAAGAAAAGCAGCAAAATCAGAGCCGAGTTGCAGTGAAGCTGACAGTAGTGATGGAGAGGGCTGGTGTGACGGTGTTGACACTCCAAGAGAGAAGCAAGTTACTGTTGGACTTGTGGCCTCCAGACAACACCCATCAGTCAGCAACGGTGTTGTTGGCAAGCGCAAGTCCGAAACTTCCGAGACCGACCAGTCGAAGAAATCGAAACGCACGCCCGACGACCTCATCGTCCAGGACTACTTGGCCCTGAGCAGCTTGGTTGGAGGTGTTGACCCAGAAAGCGACCTGCCCGACGGAACCACATCCCACAGCCTTCGGTCACGGGGCCCAACTCACGAGTCCAGTGCTAGTCCTGGACCTCAGGGGGACATGACTGCAAAAAGTGTCCCTGAGGAAGCACAGGTAGACAGCAAGATGCAGCTGCGTCAACGCTCCTTCTCGAGTAGCTCGTCCAACGAAGGCAGTGGGGCAGCGGACTCTGGTTCTACGGCAGGCCGTGATGTCAGCAGCCATGAGTACGAGAAAGTTTTTGTGAAAGCTGCTTGTGAGGCTGCAGCCAAACTCAAGGAGCAGAATGCCATAGGTAATTATGTGGTAATAGTGGTTTGTGGTAATAGTAGTTAAACGTAGAATACGGTTTTCATTCTTTGTAGCTGGAAACACCATACTTTGAATAGATAGAAATTCACTTTCTCAATTCAGTAAAACCATTTCTTAATAGTAACTAACTAGAACTCTTATTATTCATTTGCGAGCACTTCTTTCTCCTTGTTCATTCAAAAATATCTGTATGAATTAATTTTCCTACGGTTATATGCAAACATGATAACATAAACCACAGGTGTGGAAAAGATGAATCAACAATACACTGTTGTGTTGCAGTGCCGCCGTGCTCACTAAGGGCACTACGCAGTAAAGAAGGCTATCTCAGCACTGACCTGCACTACTTCCTCCCCACCGACCCCCCTGTTGACCTCACGGACCCTGGGGATACGGGCCTTGCCCTCGACACCACCATGCCTCTGTTGGAGCGGAGTGTTGAGGTTGGTTGGTGCTTCAATGTGTCCAGTCCTACGGAGTTGTACCTGACGAGGTTGCTGTCTAGTCAGGGAAGGAAGCTGAGCATCGCTGTGATATTAGTGTTGCTAGATGCTGCTTCGATTGTGAACTGGAATTCCAGTTTGAACTGGCATTTGAATTGGAACTAGAATTCGAATGAGAACTAGAATTCCTATTGAGTTCAATTAGAACGAGAATTCGTATTAGAATTTGAATTTAATTCGAATTACAAATATAAAACAACAAAGAAAACTATAAAACGACCGAGAACTAGCACTCGAATTAGATCTTCAATTCTAATTTGAATTATAGTTTCAATTTGAATTCCAATTCTATGCTGCTTCCTTGCTGGGATGAACCATCATAAGTGTACTTGAGTGGAGTTTATTTTGCACTTGATATGGTGAATTACATATTTTATCCTATTATGGCGCGAAATGTTTAAACTGAACAGAGGGAGGTTAAGTTGATTGATCTAACTAAAAAAGTGTTCATTTTCTGTGATCGTCAAGAAATTAAGTGTAGGTTAACCCTTTAGCGACCAAGTGGACTATTCGGTCGCCTTTCACGGTCTTTGGGAGAATTGTTCTAATAATTAAACAGTGAGCAATATGAGGTTGCTACTAGGTTTGAACGCTTCGGCATGTTACATCGTCGTTCTTTTGGCTGCCTGGCTCTCAGCGTGCTTCATTGCATCAGTGTACAGACGGTCTTTGTGAGCTTAAATATAGAAACTAGAAAAACAAATTGGTCGCTAAACGGTTAACACTTCCACAATTGGTGTCTTCTTCCAGAGTCCGGATTGCTTAGTTTCACATTCGACTGAAATTTATAGGCAACAATGAAATTAACTAACATAATGCTTCCTTGACCTGATTTTTTAAGCTTTTAATTGTTATTTTATTTCATTATTTCGTGGGTGTACCTGGGATGTTCAAGAATTCAATGGATTATTCACGGGCACAACTACGACTGCTAACTGAAGACTTGCATCTTAGCCTTCTTGATAGTAGTTCCACTTACCGTGTATCACCTCATTGTAGAGGTCATATACGGTGGCAAATATCCCTGGTTTATCGTTATTACATTAAACGACTGATCTACGTCGTGTTCGTAGACTTGTCTAACGAGACTGCTAGGGAAACATTGATGTCAGTTCCACTTTGGGTTGTTTGTTGCGTTTTCATTTCGTATGTTATGTGATTTTGCTCCTGTTGTGAGAAAAATTAAATTACGCGTTAAAGTCATGCCTGCAGCCAGGCTTCTCACTGAACAGAAGGTTACAACTATTCTTTACATGACCTTGTCGTGGCATGTCTTTTTGGAAGTTATTTTTCTCTCTCGTTGCAGATACCGAGCTGGCGCGTGTCCGCGCTGACGCCCCTCTACATTATGGAGGGCACGGAGAACTTGGAAGACGAGGTGTTCACCAAGCGTCACCATAAGCTCGAGCAGGATGAGAAAAGGAGGAAAAGGTGCTTGTCAAGTATTGCCACTCGTGGGTAGTGACACTAACGGGTATTGGCACTTGTGGCTATTGGTACTTATGGGCGTTAACACTTACGAGCATTGACACTTACGGGTAGTGACACAGTGTTGTATTGACAGGAGTATTGGCACGTGTGGGTACTGGTACTTACAGGTAGTGGCACTGTGCTTGTCAAGTATTGATACTGTGCTTGTCAAGTATTGATACTGTGCTTGTCAAGTATTGATACTGTGCTTGTCAATTATTGATACAGTGCTTGTAAAGTATTGATACTGTGCTTGTCAAGTATTGATACTGTGCTTGTCAAGTATTGATACTGTGCTTGTCAAGTATTGATACTGTGCTTGTCAATTATTGATACAGTGCTTGTAAAGTATTGATACTGTGCTTATCAAGTATTGACGCTACGGGCATTGGTTGTGCTGTCACAAGTATTCAAAGATATCCACCACTTGCCTCAAAATGAAAGTGACAAACATGTACAAGCAGTGAGATAATTGCGCGCAGTTGGGTGTCATGAATACTAAGCAATGGTGTTGCTGCATTTCTACCACAAGATGTCAAATTTTTATGTTACGTAAGTGAAAATGGAAATTGAACGTTCTACGTCTTGCGTACGTTTGTATTGATGGAAATATTGCTAAAAAAACCGTCAGGTTTGTCTCTGTCTTCGGGATTGCTAACATGCTACTTGATTTCCTGCTACAGGGGAATTTCCTTAATAAAGTAGTAGTATTCTTAACATGCATTTTCGTAGTGCGATGTTTACGCACTTTACATATAGATTATTTCGCCTACCTTCTCAACATTCAATTGAATTTATAAAATCACGAAGTGCATGAAGCTCCTAAACGCTACTTTGATTTCTTAACAATGTCGCTACGAATATGAATGTTAAGAACACTACAAATTTATTAAGGAATGGGTATTGTATTGAAGTAATTTCTTGGTAACATGGAGGATTGTGTGATCCAGGTGGGACTTGCAGCGACTTCGCGAGCAGCGGCAGTACGAAAAGCTACGCGAACGCTATGAAGTTCGCAACTCCTCTGTCCCTTCCACCTCATCCACTGACATGGACTCGTCCTCATGCACTGGCCTCCACTGCCACCTCCACTCGGGCTCCGTGGCCTCCACCTCAACGGCGTGCAATGGCAGCAAACTGAGTGGCACAGCTGGTGGTGGAAGTGGCAAGGGCAGTGGAAGTGGTGGTGCTGGGGTGTGCAGTGGTGCTGGTGGTGGAGGTGGAGGAGGAAGTACCAGTGACCTGTGGTCGCTGTGGCCTGACCCTGGAAATGCTCTCTTTTTGGAGGTGGCAGACAAGGTGCCGGTGTGTGCGTTTGGACAGCCCTGCGCGCTGCTGCCTGCAGCGTGAGTTTAGAATAGAATAGAATAAGGCAATAGGAACGAGCCGTTTGGCCCATTCTTGGTTCAATACCGAAGTCCCATGCCGTGTACCGAAGTCCCATGCCGTGTAACATTTTATTTATCTGTGTAACATTTTTATCTGTGTAACATTTTTCATTCGGTGGTTAAACTAATAATATGATATAATAATACTATACCATTTTTAATTTTTTTAATTGTAGCACGAACGTCATTGTTAACATTGTAATTTCTTCAATAGTAGCAAAATTTCAAACGTTCTTCATGGTGTTAGAATTGAAGTAAACCCGAGCTCCTCTAACTCCTCTAGGTATAGAACAGCCACCTGATATTCCAGGTTGGTGTTTGTTTAGTGTTTGTTTCATCAATGCTGCAGTGGCGTCTTTCCTTCACCGATGTTTGGATGATGGTGCTTGTTGCTAAACGCTGAATGGAACTTTAAGAAATCGTTCAAATTATGAAAAAAAGGTATTGTCAGGAGTGGTCACCATCTGGATCGATGCTATTGCAATCCACAGCACAATATGTTGTATTTCGTCCCAGAACAGCGTATTGGATGGACTGAAGCGTCACTTTGAGATTTCGGTCATGTTAGGCATGTGTCAAGGAACAACCTTTAATTGAATGAAATACTTGCAATTTTCTCCCTGTAAAATTCTATTCTAATTTTGCAACATTTTGACTGTCTATAGGTGCTAAAACTGTACTAATATAATGAGAAATTAAGGTACCAATTTGATGGTGTGATTTTCTCTTGCAGAGAGTTCAGCCTGCCGTGGCTGTCATGCCCCCAGCAAGACGGCGTCAGCATGAGGAGGAAACGTCGTTGAGGTCGTGGTAGTAGTGGTGGTGGTGTACGGACCATGATGGTAGTTCTGGTGGTGGTGGTGGTGGTGCACGGACCATGAAAGGTAGTTCTGGTGGTGGTGCACGGACCATGAAAGGTAGTTCTGGTGGTGGTGCATGGACCATGATAGTAGTTCTGGTGGTGGTGCACGGACCATGAAAGGTAGTTCTGGTGGTGATGCACGGACTACAATAGGTAGTTGTGGTGGTGGTGTGTTGAGTCTGGTGCTAGTGGTATGCAGTGGCGTGTGGGCTGGTGACTCACACCATATGGTAATGGTAGTGCTGTGTCATTAGCTCCGATGTGGTGTGCTGTTGCCGGCAATAAGGCTGTATGTTTTTGCTTACTATCGTTTCTTACTTTGAGATATTGTTGAATTGTTGTTTAGATTTACCACCTTCCTTTTCTATAAAAGTTTTTATTTGTTAGTAGTGTTTGTTTCATTCGTGGGCAGGTGAGAACTGAGTTCGGGCTATCGTGCAGTTTGAGTTACAATATCCTTGTTTTGACTCTCGCGTGTTCCTCTGGAATAAAATGGGCGATATGTTCAGTAATTATTTCTACTTGACCGTTTCTGTTGTTCGTTCGGATTTCATTTAATTTACGTTCTGTGTACATTTTGTTGATTGAAGGATGCCATTTCTGATTCTCCCTTCTTCGCAAGTTTCAGCGTTGTAACTGTACGGAAAGAAAATGATTTCGCATGGTACAGCTTGTGTTTAGAGAATAGTAACAAGCTGTTCAAATGTATTATAACTTTGTACAATAGGTTTCAAACACATAAAGGATCTTTTACGAGTTTATTGTTAGTAAAAGCATCAATATACGACAAGAAGGTACGAGAAATACACGTGTGGCTTTAAATGAAACTCGACATTCTCGGTAGTCAGAAATTTTCAGTTTTTAAATGCATTCATGCTATTTCAAACAAGTCACAAACCTGGAAAAAAACACGCAAGTTTTATAGTTTGTCTTCTTCAGCTTACCTTGGAAACCTGGTACACGAAGCAACCCGCTTCCAGGCTTACATTTTGATTGATTTTTCCTTAATTGGATTAATTTCTCTTTGTTTAGGCGTTTCCATGTTCAACTTGACTGCATGTCTGTTCACAAGCTCATCAGCTGGCCCGATAATCCGGCCCTAGTTCTTGTTGTGCCAGCGTCCTGAAAAATCATTTCGAGGAGCGTCAATGTTGTAGTTGTGTCCATTGGAGTGTGATTAAAACATTTCATACATCACACATCCTTTTCAATACATTTTATTTCCAAGATTCAATAGAATCGACAGACATAATTTTATTGTTTTGTCAACGCTTATTCTCAAAGTGACGTCTGTTCTGGTCAACACTGATGACAACGCAAAGCAATGGAATCGCAAAACTCATTCAATGGCTGATCTTAATTTATAGGGACTGCTGCAGTTATCATAGCGTAGACTTTGCCTCTTGAGTACCCCTACCCCTACCCTACCACTTGAGTACCCCTACCCCTACCCTACCCCTTGAGTACCCCTACCCCTACCCTACCACTTGAGTACCCCTATCCCACAAGAAAGTAGTTGAGTGGTGTGAGGTCTGGTGAACATGGAGGGTGATTTACGATATCAATTCGTCTGATCCACCTGTTATGCAAGATCTCATTAACGAAGGATAACATCGCGATGAAAAAAGGACGATAGTCGGTGAACAGGCGCTGGTAAAACAATAAAAAAGTCTTCGTATGTTCTTTTTAAGTTCGAAAATGTATTGTATTTGAATGAATGCTGGCTTTACAATTATTTAAAAGTGTTTTAAACTTTTTTGGGACAACGTATATACACTCGGCCTCGGTATTTGTCACAATTAAAGTTGTGATTTGAAGGCTTTAAATTTGTGGGGCACCGTCAATCAAGATAATAACGGAGCAATGCTGGAAATCATGAAGAAATGCTCTAAAAACACTATGAATAGCGCATTATGTAAATAATGATGATGAAAATAACGGGGTTTGAGTGCATCTCTGAGCTCACACGTTGTGATTCTTCATGATACAATTATTGTGTTTCCATCGTGTTCTTTCTCGTGCTGTCTGCGGATTGGAAACATTGCATAAATGAACTAAATGATCTCTCTTAAATGTTCCTGTCACCGCCTGGTTTTACGTTCTGTCTTTCGACGAGGTGGTAATATGCTTTGCGTTTGTTATTCCTTTATATACTGTGCTCTCTCTGCTATGCCGATATATACTGTCTTTACACGTATCTGAAGACTGTTTCCTAGTCGCCAAGGAAAATTCCTGATTCTGAGAAGCAAGGCTGTGTCTTGACTTCATTTCCGCTGTCCGCAGATTCTGCTGGTTGTAAGAATCTGTTGTGGTTTGTCTTTAAGTTAGGCCGGCCTTAGTTTCCTTGGACGCCGCTCTAGCTCGAGTGCATTCACTTTTTTGGGGGTCCGTGTTTTTTTGCTTTGTGGTTGAAGTGCGTTATTTGAACAAAGCTTGTCTTTGCTCCAAAATGTTATATTTGAGTTGTCTTCTAGGGGAAGTTGACCGTCCGTCGTCTTCTCTAAAGCATCAGTATGTGTGTAGGCACAGCAGTCTTGCTCAGAATATTGCTTCTGCCCACGGCAGTTTTGTGTTAGAAAGTTACAGCTTATTACGGTCATGGTGCAACTTGATATGAAATTCTTTGCTTGAGTGTCGGGAGTGTTGTCCTACAGAAACAGAAATTTCTCAAATTACGACCTCCAATGGACCTGGAACTACCGGCTTATTACATGAATACTGTGACGTACCTTCGTCATTTGTGATGGGGAGGGTGGAAGGGCGAGCAAAAATATAGAAGTTTTGTTGTTGTGAATGACCTACATTATGACTGGTCAGTAACGAGTTAAATGGCGCATGGTACTTGGTGTATGTTTTTTTTTTAAAGTTGAGTCTGCTCACACCTATTAAGCTTAAGATTGAGACTGCGCTAAATATGTTCAGTGATCTAAAAATATTTTAATGGGCGATGCCTTCAAATTGTTTCAAAATCAGTTTTGATGACCAGCTCGTCGTGAATTTCAATCCTAAAGATAAATATTCCATAACACCCATTCATTTCAAAATTCGTCTCTCTGGAGTGAAAATGTATTAAGCTGTTATCTTATTAAGCGAAGTTGCTGAAAGTCCTTTTGAATATATCCTTTATCATTCAAAACTTACACGACTTATAACGTTTAGGTATACTTTTATTGTCAGCGCTTGTTTTGTCAAGCACAAGTTTATGAATGCGAACGTTAACTCGCTAATGTAAGAGACACGTCCACTGAAGATAGAGGACATGTAATCACTGGCATCACACAGCCGTTTGTGTACAAGTTCAAGATAATATGAAGCTATTGTCCTTGTATAAACTTGCAACAAATCCAACCATACTTGTAAGACTTCGCGTTGTTGATGTTTCCGAAAGTTTTAATGGAAAACTGTTTCCCACGAGCAGAACACTAATTCCGTGAAGCGAACACAGTAAGAATGTATTTATTGTATCTGTGTTGTGAGAGTGGCTTCGATTTGCACTTGTGCCATATGCTTGTCTTGTATAAGGTTATTCAAAAAGCCATCTCTTAATTTTAAACAGATATGCCGGAATAATAGATGCCTATAGTCAGTGTCATCTTCCAGCATAGTTCTGATGTTGAGTAACTCGAGAACATCGCTCGAATTACGGCCAAATAAAGGTCGCTCTTTATTTCTTAACTAGTTTAACGGGCCTTTTTTTAAGGTTTTATCACTGCATGCGAACCTGTTTTCAACTCTACTCTACACGCTCACCAATTGGAGAGTATAGGTCGCTTAGGCAACGCTTCAGCAGCTTTGTTCCTTCATTCTTGCTGCTGAAGACATTTTACGTTTCTCAGGTAGCACATTTCTTTAAAAGTCTGCAGCTGTTTGACTACCCGTGACTAAGCTCTGGGCATTCACACAACTTTCCAAGCTGATATCTACTATCGCGTAGAGTTTCATTATTAGAGTTCGTGACTTGAGAGCTATGAAGTAATTTTAAAGCTTTGTTCTACCAGTGTTAGGAGATGGATACGCTGTAAAGTACAGAAAATGATGACTGTGATTTAGCTTAAAGGCCGCAATTTCAAGTGGTCAAAGATTGGTGGGGTTGTCAGTTTGTATAGCGCAACGTCCGCTTACTAACACTTAATTTCGTTGTATAAATAGCGACTTTCGTAGCGAGGTGTTTTGTTTTAAGAAGCTTAGTACAAAGGTTATTTTCTTATGATTATGCATTGGCCATTTTTAAAATAAGGAGAAGAGCAAATACTAATATCTTTTCAAAAGTGTACTGTTCTAATAAGGAAATGAACATGAAATAAGGCACTAGTCCTCTTTAATTTCACCCTTGTAGCGAATGTTGTCATACAAGGTACATTTATTTCTGCCGTACGTGAACTCTCATCTGAGCAATTAAAGGATGTTGTGACGGCCGAACTTACGAAGCGAGGCTGCGTTTCTAAGGATAGAAATGCTTTCAACAAAAAGTTTTCTCTGATCAATCGTGGATCTAACTAAAGATAGGTGTGTACCTATTAAAATAATTCCAACTTTCAGTATAGCGGTAACTTCCATCACTAACTTCTGATACAAATTCCTTTTCGTTCTGTAATAGCAAGGATGTACACCCACTACAAGCAGAAGTTCGCATTAAAATGAATTCTATGAGCAAGTACCTAGCCAAAAAGTTGAAGCAATGCGACATTCAGCGGATCAGTGGTTTCAAGTGAAATACAATATCAGATCAACTTTTAAAATGAAAAGTAAATAAAGAGACAGGAACAAAAACATTATTATTCAAATGAGTTTTACGCCCAAGAACTCCTTTGAAAGTATGATAATTTTATCAGTTTATGAGATACCAATTTCATGGGAATTAGTGTTTTGGTAGCTACGAGATTCGATCGACTCTGCACTCCCACTGATAAGGAATGCACAGACTCCCGCACAGCGACCTCAAATGGAACCTCCCAGTCCACTGGGCATGCCATCGTCAAGCAAACGGCTCCAGGTACAGGGGGCGACCGCAGCCGACAATAGCGCGTCCGCGGCTACCAAACTTCAGTATCATACATACAAAAGAAATAGTTTATCAGCGCTAAGTTAAGCTTCTACGGTTAATACCTCGACTTATGCATGCACCAGAACTTCAGTTTTACAAACTGAACAAAGCAACGCTAACGCACGTACTGACATAGGAACGAGCTTAAGTGTCATAAATCTTCAGACACGCACGCCGTGCCTAACGTGGACACACGGATTTTTGCTCTACGTACAAGAATGCTCGGCGGATAGCGGGAAAAGAAGTTCGCAGAGACGAGGAGGAGAACTAGGCTAGTTATTTAAGTAAGGGAGTAACTTATGAGAGATTATACTGACTGATTGCCGGAAAGGAAAAGAAGAGATTAATCAACAGAGGAATACGGATAATCACAGATTAACAGATCTTAAAATAACTTAATCATATGCAGAGGCCTTAAGTCGCGCCGATTTCCACAGAATAACGGTCAAGACACAAGTAGTTCTAAACTCGTTTCCGCCCCAAAGAACAGAGGAACTCGCTTTCCAGTTACAATAATGAATTTCCACTCCTATGTAAGTATGAAAGTGAGCTGATGTAATTGAGTGCAGTGCGTCTCGCTGTGAAAGCTTCTTTGCGTGTCAGCCGTACAAGCAGCCATGGTTACAAGAATGCTCTCATACACTAGCACACGGCAGAGTCAACGGTCAAATTACCCATTAACGAACATCTGATGCATTACAGTACAACAGGGGACGAGTTGACCACTCAAAATAGCATCAGCATTTGCAACACGTGAGGCGGAATTCTACACGTAGATATCGAAGACACAGCTTAGAAATCGTAAGCCTTGCAAATATTCCTACAACCAAAGTTGCGTAATCAGCAAAAAAAAAACCGTGAACACAAAATTGAGATGTGCTCAGAAATATAATGTATTCGAGTACCACTAACAGGAATGCAAGTCCAAGTAAAAATAGGGACAACGTTGACCAATAATCAGAATGAACAGAATACTGAAGAATGATATCAAACGTATTGTACAAAACAGACACAGCAAGAACGGCATCTAATCCTTTGGTCGCAAGTACTTTGAACAAGTACACAACGAAAACAGTACAAACTCAAATTAAAACAAACAGAAACGTCTGTAAAGAATAGGAATGGAAAATGAAGGAACGGTATATGAAATTTCAAGATACTGGAAATGTAAAACATCTTAGCAGCGGCAGTGTGCTGTTCAGTCCACAACTGAAGAAATAAGTGGGTTCATTAATCACCAATTAACCTCGGAAAAAAGAGAACCACTATGGCCTTAAAGCGCCGTAATAACCACAACCCTACTTCATGGAACTGTGTAGCCAAGCTGATGCAGAATCATACAGCAATACCAGCAATTGTTACTCATCCTGCGTCCTAAAATACTTTTCTAAATTTTATAGAAATAACGCACCCTACAAAATAAGGAATTTTACAGGGCACGTATGTCACATGAGCTATCCCTTTGCAAGAAGTCACTTTGAATCGTTTTACGATTACGTTTGAAATTCTTGTATTATTAGCTAATGTTCGCTCTCTCTAGCAACTCAAAAGAGTGCTGCGCAAAATTTAGACGTCAACACAGAAACTTCCTTAAAACAACCCTGCATTAATTTGTAACACAAAATCTACCCTATTTTACAATATTATCTGTCGAAGGGATAATGGACAATAAAATTAATTTTTCTCGTGGATTTTGGAGTCTATGAAAGTTGTAAATTAGGGTTAAGAATGGAGAAAATGTGACCTCATATGACCCAACACTCCTGTGCAATTACCGCCTATCTGAGAAGCATAGTTCAAGCAGTAGGGCTGCAACAAATACACGAGGTCCGTTTTTCATTGACACAAGTTCCAGAAAAATACTGATGCTTCACATTTCCTTCAGCATAAGCAGCCAAGCATATGTTTCAAATAATATTCAAATGATCAGAAAGTTGCTTATTAATATCCAGTCCATAAAAGAAAAAACAAGCGTTGAAGAGTCTAACATAGAACTATGAAGCGACCTCAAGCATGAATCTCTGGCAAAGACTCAAATAGTAATGCTAGGAGCATTTGGAAACTTGTCTTCTTTCAGAAATAATTGCCATGCTTCTGAAATTGTGTCATTATAATGGGCAGCAAGTGAGATAAAGGTTAAAGGTAGAGACCCTTTAAAATTTAATCAGTTCTATCTACAAATGAAAGCGCAGTTTGGAAACATGATTTAGTTCAGTACTAATGATGAAGGCACAAATTGAAAGGACATTGAAGGCACACTTGAGAGGCGTCCTAGTTCTTAACAGTCTAGTGGCAACCGCAATTAGTGTTACAATAAGGAGCAGGGGGTACAACTAGGTCTAGTTGAGACGGTGCAGTTTAGTTGATGCCGAAGTTGGTCCTGGCAGGTAGCGTTGATTTATCCAGGTCATCAAAGTAAGGATGCTGGAGCGCACGCTTAGCAGAGATTCTCAGGGTTGGGTCGTATATCAGGGTTTGCTGCAACAAGAAAATAAATTAAGCACACGGATGTTTACTTCATACCGACATTACTGTACATAATAATCACCTACAGCAAGAGTACCTAGTAAGCAGCGAGAACCACCAACACTCACCCGAAGCAAATCCACGCCCAAGGGGTCCATGTTCTTGACGCTGTTCTCGAGGCTGTCACTCGTCCACTTGGGGAAGTTAGGCTTGTAGTCAGGTAACTGTGATACGCCCGGCCACAAGTCTTCTGTTGGTGTGGTGAGGATGCTGCAGGTGGAAGAGGAAGGTTAGGGAATTTTTTAACTCTTCAGGGTATGGTGGAATTTGAAGTATTCCAGTTACCTTGTGTTGCAAGGTAGATCACTTGTAGTCCCACTTACTGAACAGTTTGTAGGTACAAGTATAATGGTTTAAAATTTGTCCTACCTATTTACTACGATTTAATGCTCTCTAATGGAGGTTAAGTGCATATGAAGTAAAGAACCAACGAACTGAAGATCAGTAGGCGAAGATCTCGTGCCTCAAAGAGTTTAGATGGTGACAGGAACAAGTAGCTATCTTCACCATTAAGTAGCAAGACTGACAGCAAGTGGCAATCTTAACCATTATGTATTAGGTTGTTACAAAAATAATGGCCGCTCGAAGGCCAACGCATGCTTCTAAAATCAGCCACTATTTTTGTAACAACCTAATAGCAAGACTCACCGGAATATTCTGAAGAGCTGGTCAATTTCGGAGTCACCGTGAAAGAGCGGCTTCTTGGTGACCATCTCAGCGAAGATGGAGCCCAGGGACCAGATGTCCACAGGGCAGGAGTACCTGGAAGAACCCAGCAGTACCTCTGGGGCTCTGTACCACAGCGTCACCACCTGCAGCACGTATCACAGGGTACTGATGAGCGTTATGTCACCTTGATGAGCGTTATGTCAAATTGATGAGAGTTATGTCACCTTGATGAGCGTTACGTCACCTTGATGAGCGCTATGTCACCTTGATGAGCGCTATGTCACCTTGATGAGCGCTATGTCACCTTGATGAGCGTTATGTCACCTTGATGAGCGCTTTATCACCTTGATGAGCGTTATGTCACCTTGAACTCTTCTAGCGTCTCCACACAACTTCAACCACTCAGAGATACTGTTCTAATCAAAGTGTGCAAAATTTATACATACTATCATCTTCAGGAGGATTCCTTGAGGAATATCAATCAAAGTTAGCACCTGATCAGTCTTCACTATAGGTTCTGGGCGAGGTTGTATCACTGATACTAACACAAGAGATAAGCTACAGTTGTGTTGGAACATAAAGAACAGAGACGTACTTGATAGAGTGAGGCACGTTTGTCTAGTGAGAGCACCTAACTTTTCCAAGAAAATGAGAAGTGAAGCCAGGAATACAAGTGACTGCTTTAATGAGACACAAAGAAAATACGAAAAGGCAAATACTCACACTACTTCAACGTAAATAACAACAGACAAATAGCAGGAGGTAATTACACCACTTGAAGTGCAACATTATACTCAGTTTAAAATACATAATTATTGCCATAGGTGTACTGGTCATACAGATGCTCATATTTCAAAGATGTTTTAGGTGCTAATTAGTCATTTCTGAGGATATATTTTGTGATGTGGTAAGGATATATTGTGCGATGCAGAAAAGATATGATCAGAAAGTCGCTTATTAATATCCAGTCCATAAAAGGAAAAAAACAAACGAAGTTGAAAAGGAAAAAACAAGCGTTCCATTAAACTAAACTGACACCATTCACACTATATAACAAACTGAGATGCACCAATTGACACATTAAAAATTAAGGGATTCCTGTGATGCACACGCCATGAAAACTGAGAGCGCTGATGTTATAAAGACCCTACGGTGGCTTGTAAAAAAATACATCACACTCAGTCAGTACCCTCCTCCCCATCACACTCAGTCAGTACCCTCCTCCCCATCACACTCAGTCAGTACCCTCCTCCCCATCACACTCAGTCAGTACCCTCCTTCCCTCCCCCTCTCCACCCACAGCCCCACCTCATGCGTGTACACCCGGACAGGGATGCCAAAGGCCCTGGCGAGGCCGAAATCTGCAATTTTAATAACACCGTCTTCATTGATGAGCAAGTTCTGAGGCTTCAAATCTCTGTGCAACACTCGACGCTGGTGGCAAAACAGGATGCCCTGGAACAGCTGCAACGAGAATACAATTTTGTGAGGTTTTTAATATAATAAACGTCTCTCAATTTTAAAAACTCTACTGTCATATGAAAAATCACGTGGTATAATTTTTTGTAGAATAATAACAGAAAAAATTTACAAAATATTTATTTTTAGGTATAAATAAACTACTATTATAGTAAAACGTCTATTTGGAGTACTGTATATGTGCATGAAATTAAAAAATCCCAAATGAATTAGGGGTTAAAAACATATGCCCATGTTGGAAATGATAAAAAATACCTGAAGATGTAGTGGAGAATTCTAAAAGGCATTAGTCAAAGGAGAGCACAGAAAAGCATTTAGCAAAAGCAAAGCATCAGTGTGGCAGGACTTGGTGTCCCTTATATTGGTTTATGTGGAGCAGATGTTGTCCAAATTGGTTGATGTGATATGTTTGTTGCTCCCAACATGCAAAGGTCAAGTGGTGAAGTGTATGTGGAGTACCAGACGTAGGATTAGATATGCATGATAATCAAGCAGCAGCAGTGGAGCCAATGTCTTACATTAAAAAGGTGTAAATTATTCAATAGATCGAATATATATCGTCAATCCTGCGACTGTAAAGTTCATTTTCTAATGAGCTATAAGGAAAGAGTGTAGAGCTTTTCAGTTTTTATAGTAGTTCTGCAGCTTGCATTAAAATAGAGAATGAAGGAAGTGGCTGAATCATCAGAGCATACGTATTTCCACTGTCTAGGAAACATGTACTTCAGTTAATGAAGTAGCAACTGTGACAGCCCTATTAGTTCATGTTACGGTACCAGACGTAGTCAAGAGAGAAGGAACAGATGGTGCAGCTGTTGTAGCAGGGGCAGAGTGAGGTAACTTGATAGAATGGAGCGCATATATGTAATGAGGGCACCTAACTTCCAGGAAAATGAAAAAAATGAAAAAAGAAAATGAAAAGTAAAGACATTAATAAAAGTGACTGCTTTCATGAGGTATAAGGAGCAAAAAAAGCACCTGGTAGCAGTAGGACTTGACGAGCTTGGCGTCCATGTAGGTTCCTGACCCGAGGGAGTCTATGTACTTCTTCAGGTCCATGTTGAGGTACTCAAATACAAGGAATAGTTTACTCTCCTGCATTACCACGTCTTCCAGGCTGAAAAATACAGGTGCATTAATACAACACAATCCACCCTGTATAATAAAAACTCTTGTGTATTTTTGTAATGTGTTTAGATGCATGAGGTATGGGGGAGGTATGAGAAAATTAACATTTTTGAAATTTATCCAACATATTCACTTTTCAAAACTACCATATTTTAAAACATTCGTCTCTATATTTTCAGTATACAAATTTTTAGCATTCAATAATGGAGATCTAAGGCATAAGATTTCTATATGTTTTTTATCATTAATCATCTTCAGCTTCACTATCGAAACTCATTCGGCTGGCAAATGAAAGAAAGGTAAGATAAAAAAAAGCTTATCTCAGCAGCAACAACAACAACAACATGATGATGCAGTTCAAGCCACACACTAGTCTTCAGTGCTGTAAGATTGCAAGAACAAGTTAAAATACTTAGAAGATAGAAAATATAAGTGAAAAAAATGAACTACAAAATTAGGTGACAAGAGAAATAGCAAGAAATGAAGATACTAAAAATGAAGTTAACAGAAGTGTAGGATTGAAGAATACCTACCTCAAAGAAATATAAGACATGAATATGCATATGTGCATGTACTAATACAATTGTTTAAAAAATGCCTATTTTTTATATGCAGGTCTACTAGTGTAGAAATAACAATGAATTCAACAAACTGGTGTACAGAAATGCCCTTACATCTAAGCTAATATAAGTTGAATAATTGTTATTCATTTTGAACAGGGATTCATTATTTTAATGACTGCATATTAGCACAAGTGGCATATCTGAAATGATATTGTAAATCCCTTCATAATTGATGCCAACACATGGTAGAATTACTTGTATTGTGCGTAGGTGTTTATAATCACAAATGGCAGTCAAGTCTGTGTCACATATATACTTGAGCTTCATATTTTCATACCAGTTATGATCATCATTCATGTAAACATTCCAATGTTGACAGTACACACCTCATGCTCAAGCCAATTGCAAAGTACATGAGAAATTTGCTGCATTAATTAGCAGATCTTTAGAGTCCATTGTAAGCCTTTTAATATTGGAATATATCAAAGGAATATCATCTCTGATGATTCATAGCTAAGTTTCAAAACATGCTTCTCTTCCTTGTACATATATACTTCATTGGATCTCTTCCATGTCCAGAAATATTAAGTAAGCTGTATCTCTTTACTACTTTTATAATATGTTTAAAATGAAGTAAGCACCTGATAAGTTTTGAAATCAGGTTTATTATGAACTAGGAGCAGTTATTTTGCTTAGATTGCCAACAAGCAATGGCCAAAAAGAAGTGAAGCCTTTGGTTATGATATAAATTCAGGATGTAACAGAAACATGCATCATGACAAGCACAACAAACACACACATACTTGGGTACTGTGTTACAATTGCTATGTAAAGAATTAGGGAAATTGTTTTTACATTTTACTTTATAACAGAATATTTCCATCTCATTCATCTCAGAAACATGCACATTCCCTACTTTGCATGAGCTGCACAAGTTTCCTGAAAACATTTTCAATTTAACATGTTGATTGTGATGTGCACCACCTTGGTACACGATGAATGGCAAACCAAACCAACCAAATCAGCAATCATGGCCAACATGTTAAAATGCACTCACTAATAATCTTTCCATAGAGGTACAATGATTGAAAAATTTTGCCAAGTGTCCCCACTAAAAGCATGAAACTTACAACACAATATTGGGGTGCTGAAGTTCCTTGAGTAGAGATATTTCTCTGATTGCTGTAGAGGGGACACCCTCTTCTTCATTTTCTAGTCTTATTTTCTTCATGGCCACAAGCTTGCCTGTCTTCTTGTGCTTGGCCTTATACACGACACCATAGGTGCCCTCACCCAGCTTCTCAATGCGTAAGTAATCCTCCATCTTTTTTATCACTGGATAGAAGACCTTTTCTGAAAATGTATAATAAAATTAGCTTTGACCAAGCCAAATTAAATAAAATAAGCTTTGACTTAGCTCAATAAGAAAATTATGCATCAGATTTCTTAATTTAAAGAAATCTTACCAATATCAATTAAGATTCAAAATACCATGGTTAATAAATAGATAAAAATAAAAATACAACAGTATTCCCCAGACAATCTGCACAGGCAACAAGTGAGGCTCAGCTGACAGCAGCTGAGGCTCAGCTGACAGCAGCTGAGGCTCAGCTGACAGCAGCTGAGGCTCAGCTGACAGCAGCTGAGGCTCAGCTGACAGCAACTGAGGCTCAGCTGACAGCAACTGAGGCTCAGCAGACAGCAACTGAGGCTCAGCTGACAGCAGCTGAGGCTCAGCTGACAGCAGCTGAGGCTCAGCTGACAGCAGCTGAGGCTCAGCTGACAGCAACTGAGGCTCAGCTGACAGCAGCTGAGGCTCAGCTGACAGCAGCTGAGGCTCAGCTGACAGCAGCTGAGGCTCAGCTGACAGCAACTGAGGCTCAGCTGACAGCAACTGAGGCTCAGCTGACAGCAACTGAGGCTGTCTGGTGTGTAGTTGCAGTTGTTAAAAAGATAAGCTTATAATTTGGCAAAGTAAATTGTATAAAAACATTGTGCTAAAGTTCAGCCATAACTCAAAAAAACAAGTAATGGCCTGCAGAAATGTTTTAATCTATACATACATTTTTTTATTCAAATTATAGCTATGCAGATTTACCACATAATTAAATCAAGTAAAATTATTCTGACATACACTTCCAATTTGCAACAAAATACAGAATGAACTCATAGGGCAACACAATAATTCTTCTTGTTTGATACAACACAAACACAGTAAACATGACTTATGTTTATTTTAAAATGGCACTCAGTTTTTATATAGATTATACTACTCTCAAATACATTGACGCTTCACACACCAAACTCAAAAAAGATACGAGCTCAAAAAAATTACCATTATAGCAAAAATGTTATTAATAAAACTAATAAACTAACATTAGCTAATGCTAATATTAGTTTACTTCAATTTCTATATAATATCGAGTCATATAAAAAAGACTACTCAGAAATTCTAAATCCCACACAAATATATCTCGCCATATTCATGAATTTAAATTGACCATCTCCCTTATTATGCAACTAAATTTTCATAATGTCAATAGATTGCGCTACATAAATTGGGAACGCATGAAACCCACATAAACCTCTCAAGCCTTGAGAAAATTTAAAGTAATAGAAATCTAAAACAGTTTTAATATGACTTAACATTTCCAAAGAAGCGCAAGTTTAAACGAGCACATTCACCATCCCCATCAAAAAGTCAGTTCACGCGCCAGTATCTTCCTCCGGTTAAATCGACCAATAGGCTGGCAAGAGATATTTGACCAATCGCATGCAAGATTTCAGAACTTTGACTGCTAAGAAGAAGAAATTAGTAAATTATGAACAAAAATTTAACCAATTTCCACCACTTGATACTCAACTGCAAGGAATAATTTAAAAGGCTAAACATATTGACAAATTTTTGTATATTTCATCTATAACTCATTCTTCCAAGCAATTTAGCTTAATACTCTCAGCAATCATGAAGTAAAAAATCTAGATGGTATCGCAACTCCAGGAAAGAAATCCTTTTGAGGTCAAATTCATAATCTTTCAACACACATGGTTTGTAAAATAGTATTAGTTTACTTCATTCATTCATCATCCTAAGCTCCAAACCTCCATGTTCCAGTTGGTGAGACTTTCAAGAAAGAAGACTTTTTCAAAAACAATGAAATAAGGAATAAGTGCACCCTCAGTTATTTATTGTGAAAATACTCTAGGCATAAGTTGTTAGTTGTCCTGCGGTGCAGCATTGGTCACAATTTATTTGAGGAAAAATATTGGGCAGTCGCACTGTACGTGCCTGATGGGTACAATGAACTTTCATCCAATTGTGGAGAGTTCTCCTCCTATAGTGAGATAGAATTTTTACTTCTCTAGATCGTAGATTCTGGTTTACAGTAATTATTGCTTCTTTAAGTAGCGTTTAAATAAAATTTGCAGTGGTAGATAGTTAAATTTGTACCAATTCAAATTACAAGAATTTCCTTAATAATAAATTATTGGTTCACTGAATGTTTGAATTTTTTGGCTAGGCAACTAATTAAATTGTCAACTTCGGCGCTATTCAAACTAACTCATCTAATTAAGCTATTTATTATATTGTGTGGGCACTAAGTTGTATCATACTATCAATTAAGTAAACTACAACACCATATTGCATAGGAAATTGTTTTGTATTGCCTTCACCAATAATTCTACAATTAGCTCTGCACCCTCAGTAGACTACATTTATAGATATTCTATTTATGCTATTTTCTACAGTTTATGGTTTATTTTTGTAATTGTGAATTGTTAAAAGAATACCAATACATTATAAAAATTTCATTACATAGAAGGAAATATTAATGCTTGTCTTTTTGTTGTGCTTTGGTAGCATATTGTGTATGGTGAACTGTGTGGTGCCTGCATCATCTCAACACCAAAAACAGTTGTGGGCTTGAAAATAATATGAAGCCTCTGAAGGATCCATATGCATTCATTAATTTATTTTCTTCAAGTATCAATGTTTTTGAAATGTTCAAACTAGGCAGTTTTCACCATCATAAAGACTGACTTCCATGCTGTAGTTTCAGAAGTTGTTTACTGAAAACAATTCTTGCAAAACAAATATGTTGACTTTATTTAAAATGTTGCATTATGAAATAGACAACCAGTCACTTTGAATGCTTTATATGATGTAACAGGCTACAAACTATGCTTTGCTAATAATAAACATGAAAAATTTGTGTAGTACAATGCTCTCAGGATATCTCAAATTTCTGCCAGTATTATTCATATTAGAGTACAGGTACTAAAGTCTTCTTACTGTGTACTGTACTGTTATTTTTTACAGTGATTTTGTAGTTTTTCTTAGGAATTTTTAAATTATTTGTTTTTAGTCCTGATTGTTGCATAGTGAGTAATTGCAATTGAAGAGGGATAATTAAATCATATGCAATTATTTTTACAAGAAAATATTGAAATCTTACTATTTATATATCTTGTAAGATTTTAGTAAACTTTACTGAAAATTGGCTAGCTTCTATTGAAAGTAAAAGAAATCTTTTTCAGGGCAAATTAAATGATTCTTGTTTGAAGAAATAAAAGCTTTTAAAGATTACAAGATGAAATAAAAGTTTCTTAATAAAGGATTCAAGATCAACAGTTTTATTTGTTTTCAACAGTTTTATTTCATTATATTAGAACTAATATTTTATTTATCTTGAATTTAATTAATTGTAAATTTAAAATCTAATATCACATATCAATATCTTACTACAGTAAATTTTTAAAATTAATTTATATTATCTCTTATAAAGGGTTAGTACATTTCCTATTCATGCATTGCAGATACTCCAATAAGAAGTGTAGTTACATTTTGATTATAGTTTTTCATAAATAAATATTGTCTAATTTGCATCTGAGATGATGAGCAAGTTGCTTTTTGCTTGGTGATCATCTTGCTATGCTAAATTTTGTTGATGCTTCAGTTTTTAGATTCCTTTTTTGTAAGAATTACTTTATCCTTTATTATGTTATCCAGTTTCAAATTACATTTATATATGTCTAGTTGTAGTAAAAAGCAGTTTCTAAAAGTTACAATGGAATTTATATGAAAAGAGATTCAATATTTTGAAAGAATAATTCTAGTGTTATTTCAAACCTAAGGAATTATGTTCAGATTTTCCTCTAAATATTTCAGCTTGAAATAACACAAAAATTATTCCTGTAAAATGTTGAATTTTTAATTTTACTATGAGGCAAGTTACTGTGAAACTTTTAGTTGTATTGTACCCAATCCTCTGTATTTTTCATTTTGTTCTTGCTATCATTGCTTGTGGAGAAATGCTGTAAAATGGGAGGAATTATTCCATATGCATCCAATTACCCTGTGGTTTCAATCAGCAAACAGTTTTGTTGACATAGTTGTCAACATAGTTGTCAACAACATAGTTGTCATTTTTGTTGACTTTGAGTTTGTTGATGGAATCAAGGTACAGAATTTTTTCAGTACTTCAGTGTAGAATAATGAAAAATAATTGGTATTTGTTGCATAATTTTTTTATATGTTCAAAATTTGATTTTTATTCTCAGATTAAATCTTCATAACTAGTGTTGTGCCATTGTGTAACTATTTATGTGAATCTATTTTTCTTTATTATTATATTTCAAGTGTTGTTTTAGAACTGTACAAAGAAAAAATCCACCAATTCTTTAGTGTTACTTACAATGTGCCAAAGAAATAATTACTGCAAAGGAAAGCCTGTGGGGAGGAGTACTCTCAGCATGTAGCTGGGTATGGAAGAGCACATTCTCTGAGATGCAACAGCATCAGTGTTCTGCTACAGCTCAAGGGATGCTAGTGGCATGTCCACCATGAGCAGGAAAATGGTGTCCCTTAGTCTAAGTCAAGAGTCTGTGCCTGATGCAGCAAATTCAAATATTGATGTTAAACATAGAAGCAGTGGAGGAGGATGCCAACAAGACACAACACTTGTGCCAGGGGATGCTCTTCAAGAGGAACTCAGAGATGTTGTCTGTAATGAGTCTTATGGATCTATAGGTGCCAAATCTTCACTACCTAACAATGCTGGATCCTCTGATCTTGCTCACAAGCCAACCAGGGACATGAAGAGTTCTAACATTGAAGAGAATGTCACTACTGCCAACTCATGCTCTGGTGAGTTCAATGTTGCACATGTATGTATAGTTTTAGTTTTACAAAATGGTTTTTTTATTGTGTCTTTCTTATAGTTTATTCTGGTTTTTACATCACCATTTTGTCTCATCATGATCCTTAAGATGCTTGTCAGCTGTAAGTATTGGGTTTTGTGGTGCTAGCAGCTGTAAGTATTGGGTTTTGTGGTGCTAGCAGCTGTAAGTATTGGGTTTTGTGGTGCAAGCAGCTGTAATTATTGGCTTTTGTAGTGCTAGCAGCTGTAAGTATTGGGTTTTGTTTTGCAAGCAGCTGTAATTATTAGCTTTTGTGGTGCGAGCAGCTGTAATTATTGGCTATTGTGGTGCGAGCAGCTGTAATTATTGGCTTTTGTGGTGCGAGCAGTTGTAATTATTGGCTTTTGTGGTGCGAGCAGCTGTAATTATTGGCTTTTGTGGTACCACTTACATTAAATAATTTCTGTGCTTTATTATCATTGCTTAGATAAAGAGAACAGGTCATTAAATCCTTATGCAAGAATAATTCCATACACCATTTCTGTATAGGAATATCTACAACATAAACACACACAAACTTTTATACATAAACTTCATTTGATCATCCCTGAAGACTATAATTCTTGTGTGTATTAAATAAATCTCATCGTCCAGCCTCAGGAGAAGCAAACATCACTCCTGTGGTGAGGGTTGAGGTCCTAGAGAACCATCAGCACCTGCAGCTGCTGGTGCACTGGACACCTCCGTCTGCAATGCAGGGACACTACCTGGCCCTATATCGTGCAGGTGAGTTGTTACTAACTCCGCACAGGGAAACCAAAGTTTTTTAATTATGTTAATGAATGCTGAACGTATGGCGTCTGGCCTGTCTGTCATTCAAAAGCACAGTTATCGTGTGAGCCATAAATAGTACACTCAGCCCTATTTCTGTTGTCAACCCCCCAGATCATCAGTAGATTTCATGTGGTGAACCCAAATTGCGAGAGGTGATTAATAAATATATGCTACTGAATCATTATTTTTGTGAAGACGTGAATTTATTATTCGTTGGTTTTAAAAGGTTGAATATTATCTATGTATATCAAAAATTACTGCATTATGAATTGCTTGAACATTGAAAATTTTGGCAAAGACGTTGCGTTCGTACGTCTGGCGTTCCGCCTCCCCAAAAATTGACCAATCAGCGCCCGGTAGAATGTCGACGTCACAGCCTGAAAATGGTTTCGTCACACTGTGGGTCTTGCTAACCCGTCGACGATCGTAGTATGCTACACTGTACTGTGCTTACCTGCTCAGTTTCGTGCCGGCGTCAGTGAGTTGAGGTGTGTGTGGCTCTCGTGTGATCAAGTCAGTGATCTCTTGTCTCACACCTGCTCCCGGATTTGCATCCGTCCTCTGCTTTCGAAAATAAGCAGTGGTGTTTTGTGACGTTTACGAGGGTGAGTTTAGGAGTTTTCTCTCATATTTAGTTAACTCATTCGCCGCCGTCTAAGAGTTATCTCATAGTCTGCAATTATATTTTGCTACCAATTGAGAAAATTTGGGCTGATGTATTTCTTACTAATGAAGCATATTCGACTCTATTATTTATTAATAATTGAGAACATTTTAGTAACTTATGTTCCCAACAAGAGGAATAAGATACAACATCCAACATCGCTGCGGAGAAAAGAATAGAATAAGGCAATAGAAACGAGCCGTTTGGCCCATTCTTGTGTTGATACCCTGGTCCCATGCCGTCTAAAGCAAGGGCATCAATCATGCACCTACACCTTAATCCCATAAGACAAATCAGTTACGTACACGCACTTCACTCACGAACAGGCATTTCAGTCACGTGCATTTATTTGTCATACACTGGTCCCGGGAGTTAGGGACGTATCATAGAATCAGTACGTTATAATACTTGGGGGGGGTTTCTAATTATATATTTCTCAAGACGATTTTTGAATGTGTTCACAGTGTCAGCAGAAACAATGTTTTCGGGCAGCTGGTTCCAAGTTATAAGCAGAATAGTAGTAATTTCCAGCAAAATTTTGAGCGGTGAATGAAGGAATAACTTTATTCAAGTATCTCTGATACATAAAAAACTCAACATTGAGACAATACTTTTTTGTTAAGACCTCTAAGGGGTAACGGTACACGAATTGATAATTGTTGAATTATAAAGGGTGTTATGAAGCTACTGATGTGCTGCCACACACACAGCAGTGTGGCTGCTGGGGCAAGTCTTGATGAAAAAGATGAAGCAGTCCTAATTTTGATGTGGCGTTATGAATTATTGGTGTTGTGGTGTGCTTATGCTGTTGTGTGGTGCAGAGGTCAGGTGTGTGTGTTGTGTGGTGCAGAGGTCAGGTGTGTGTGTTGTGTGGTGTAGAGGTCAGTTGTGTGGCACAAGTCAGTTGTGTTGTTGTTGTAGTAGTACAGTAAATTAAGAACTCAACATTGACATGGCTTAGGTAATACACTCCATAGGACGCGCTAGGACTGGAGGGTGGGAGGGGTGGAGGGTCAGATAGTGTTGCCACCGCGCGGTCCCTCAGGTAGAGATGATCTTCCTGGTCTCCTTGAGGAGCGTCTCTGACCTTGCGGGGGGGAGGGGGAGGAGGGAGAGGGTGGATGAGGATGTGGGGGTGGCAGGATACCCCTGTAATTTGTACGTCTGGAGTGTGATGGGCCTGTAATGTAGGCACTAGTAATGTATGACTTTCATTATGCCTCTGTGTAATGTATGACTTTCATTATGTCTCTGTGTAATGTATGACTTTCATTATGTCTCTGTGTAATGTATGACTTTCATTATGTCTCTGTGTAATGTATGACTTTCATTATGCCTTTGTGTAATGTATGACTTTCATTATGCCTCTGTGTAATGTATGACTTTCATTATGCCTCGAAGGGACTGGTATTAATGTATTGTACAGTATTGAAGGGACTGGTATTAATGTATTGTACAGTATTGAAGGGACTGGTATTAATGTATTGTACAGTATTGAAGGGACTGGTATTAATGTATTGTACAGTATTGAAGGGACTGGTATTAATGTATTGTACAGTATTGAAGGGACTGGTATTAATGTATTGTACACTATTGAAGGGACTGGTATTAATGTACTGTACAGTATTGAAGGGACTGGTATTAATGTACTGTACAGTATTGAAGGGACTGGTATTAATGTATTGTAGAGTATTGAAGGGACTGGTATTAATGTACTGTACAGTATTGAAGGGACTGGTATTAATGTACTGTACAGTATTGAAGGGACTGGTATTAATGTACTGTACAGTATTGAAGGGACTGGTATTAATGTATTGTACAGTATTGAAGGGACTGGTATTAATGTATTGTAGAGTATTGAAGGGACTGGCATTAATGTATTGTAGAGTATTGAAGGGACTGGTATTAATGTATTTTACAGTATTGAAGGGATTGGTATTAATGTATTTTACAGTATTGAAGCGACTGGTATTAATGTATTGTACAGTATTGAAGCGACTGGTATTAATGTATTGTACAGTATTGAAGCGACTTGTATTAATGTATTGTACAGTATTGAAGCGACTGGTATTAATAGAGCTCAATGAGGCAATTGCTTTCATAAGGTAGTTTGATGAAGCTACATCTGCTGTACTGTCCGTGTACAACACTCAGAATACTGAACCTCTGAGCACTGTACACATGTGCTCTAAAGCTGCTGAACCTAGACAGAAGAGCTGAGGTTATAGCTGTTGCTGCTGTGCATTTGCGTCTTGTTTGCAGTTCTGGAGTCTGTCTAGAGATGACGAGTCTGTAGTCTGTGCTCAGAGGTCTGTACATTTACTTACCTAGAGGAGTACATTTAATGTTGGTTTATGGTTCCTAAAACCTGAAAGTTCTAGTGAAAATTCAGGGGAGTTTTATTTTTCTACTCAACTTTCTGTCATGAAAATTCAGGGGTACATGCTCATGTGTCGGAATACTGAAGGAGTACAAGGTCAGAAAAAGGTTAGGAAGCCCTGGGCTATGGAGAGGACAACAGCTCTGTCTGTCTAATTCCTTAGACTCCGTCCGAGGCAGACTCCGTCCGAGGCAGACTCCGTCCGAGGCAGACTCCGTCCGAGGCAGACTCCGTCCGAGGCAGACTCCGTCCGAGGCAGACTCCGTCCGAGGCAGACTCCGTCCGAGGCAGACTCCGTCCGAGGCAGACTCCGTTCGAGGCAGACTCCGTTCGAGGCAGACTCTGTCCGTGGCAGACTCCTCTCCTCCTCCAGGTGCTGGAATTGGAGGCGGGGGGCAAAGTTCCACGGTTATTTTTTGCCGTGGGAGGAAGGGGGGAAAGGATGAGCTGTAGTGTAGAGGGGGAAGTCGTCGAATTCTCCCATGTTGTCTGACGGCTCAATGGATTGAAGAAAATTTCCATAAACGATTTATTCATTCATGTACTCAGGGTGCATACAAATATAATTCGTGTATATAGAATTGAAGTAAATTTTAATCAACGTGACTGGCAACAATTAATTTATGAAATCATTGTTTCATATGCTCAGTAATTCATGTAAATCTTTACGTTCTCATAAAGATACACCGAACTTCCTTAACTGTTATCTTACTACGCAGTGTTCTTTTAATGCGTTCTTGCGTACCGTGCCTCTCAAAGGAGGGTCGTGTCATGGTTCATTATCGTGCAGCTGTTGACTATAACAAAAAGTTGTCCTGTGTTTAGTGTTTTTGTGTCCCTGCACACACACTTTTTGTTGCTGCAACTATGCGTCTGCGTTAAGTATGCGTCTATGTTTGTGTCCACATCACAGCTGAGGTGCCGTTTTATTCTATCGGTATTGGAAAATTTGAAATTTTGCGGGTTACTGAGCAGTGTGTAGTAATTATTTTAGTTTTATCTTATCTGTCTTGAGCTATTTCGTTGCATCGATGTCAGTTATTTTGTTTGTAGTGAATTTGGCCATTTGACAGCATCGGTGTCGACCATTTGAGTGCATTGGGATCGGCCATTTCATAGCATCGGTGTCGAGTTATTCAATTAACCTATTGACCTAAAATAAATGTCCATGTTTCGTGATCTTGCATGCACTCACTACTACAGATGCACGAGTTCAGTCAAAATATTCGTATAACTTAAGAACAAGATCATCTTATTCGAGCGTATTATTGAATTTTGTACGGACTCTTATTTACCTAATGCCACGTACCGACATATCCAGGCATAGTGAGGTGTACTTAATGTTTTCTATATTAAATTCGTGTGTGTAAATAACACAATTTTAATCAGTCAGGGTTCTACATTACTCAGTGGCATCACAAGTGCAAAAAACTGCCTCGCTTGAAGCAAGGCACGTGTGTGGATCATTGAAGACACGCTACGTTTAAACTATCACCAGGCTAAGATTTTGAATATTTATTCTCTTCCAACGCTAGAACTTTCGTAACATTATTATACTTTGGGGGTAAATTGCAGATGTTTCATTTACTGATATCTTTTTGTGGTTTGGTTAGTTAAGCTTCTTAACACTGGTACTTTGTTCGTCTTGATAATCTTCGTATGTTGTAGGAATGCTGAAATCAGCGACATGAATATTCCTGTTCATGAAGGGTGAAGTCGAGTCTGTGCTGTGTGCTGGAGTGATGTGTGTGTGTGGTGCACAGCAGTGGTGTGTGTGTGGTGCACAGCAGCGGTGTGTGTGTGTGTGGTGCACAGCAGCGGTGTGTGTGTGTGTGGTGCACAGCAGCGGTGTGTGGTACACAGCAGCGGTGTGTGTGTGTGTGGTGCACAGCAGCGGTGTGTGGTGCACAGCAACGTGACTGTACAGGAAGCAGAAAAGACTACCACATGGACCACCAGACAAAGCTGTGCCAGTACCCTACATATTTGGGCCGGGCGGCGGAAACAGGACCGGCTGTTGCATGAAGTCTCTCACAGGCGCCGGAAATACTTAGTACAGTCTCCCATGTCCGGCTAGCTGTCTCATCACCGCTCAAGTTAACTAATGCGGATGTGGCTACCCTAAGCTGTCGGTTTGTATTCGCCTATTTTTAGGTTCATGAAGACGACTTTAGTCTCCCAGAACCCGCTGGGTTCAGCAATCCCGCTGCTTCTGACCTAATTATTTTCACACTAATCAAAATATTGCGTAAATTACCACTTATCTTTGCTAATCTCAATGTAATTTCGCCGTCATTTTGAACGAAACATTTAGAATATGGGACTAAAGTGAATGATTTCTAAAGTTTGTTTGGGACATATTAACCCAACGGAAGCGAAAAGGTCAAGTCGTCAAAATTTTCTCGAGTTTAGTACTGAAAAGTGACATAGTAGCGAATAGCTCCGGTCTGCCCGTAGACTTCTGCCTTATTGTGTGTTAACACATTTCGTGCGAACTGACCCACCGGTGGATCACTCAGGTTAGGTTCTGTAATTTTTTCAAAGCTTTCTAGGGGCTATGTGTACAAAGTAAAAATTTGCAACGGCTAGGCAATCGCAGGAAACGTTTTGAGTAGCTACCCCACTCTGCTTCTTCAGTATAAAATGGTAGTGCTGTTGTTCAGGCTGCCAGCTGTACAGAGTTTTTCATCTTGTTCATCAGAGTAATCACGTGCAGAAATAGATAATTTCACAGCCCAAGTACGTTCATCATCTCTGATGATGTCAACTATGGAGTTTTAATAAGAGCTTGGCTAATTGTAATGTGATCTAAAGTGTGATCCGTGAACTATTCAGCAAGCTGAACAAAATTTATTGCAATTTATATGTAGTTCATTTCATGTCTTAGAACTGAATGCATGTAGAGGCAGTGTAACTTTTCTGCATGTCTGTCGGGTGGTTGCTGCGCAGACCTACATTGTAGTACCTGCTAGTGTCCGCTACTGGTGTTGCTGGTGCTCCAAATGGTGCTGGTGCTCCAAGTGGTACTGGTGTTGGCTGTAATTTAATAATCACTTCGCGAACGAAAACATTTGCATTGCATTCACATCAAAAAACTTCTTGACAAATCGAAGTCATAAAAATACGAGCCAGCTTGGCGCTTCTATTTCTTGACCACTCCTTCCCTACAACACTAGTCCTTTTATTGGAAAGTTCTATCAGTGTTCAGCTAGCAAGAATACTGCCAGTGTTTGTCCATCGAGCACGAGTCCCACCACCCACTGCTGAGCCAGCAATGCTTGTTAGAGCAGGCTGTTCTATAGAATAGAATGAGGCGATAGGAACGAATCTTTTGGCCCATTCTTGGATAGGTACCCAAGTCCCATGCCATAATTCTAGCCGCCGATGGTCATACACAAACCGACCACTGCGGCAGCGGACCTCGAACCCGGGTTTTCTCGCATTTCAAGCGGGTTCGCTCACCAGTCGACCAAGCTGTTGTTGGTGTAGGTTAGATACGAATACCTGATCTCCAGTTCTTCTTTCTCGCTTTTTCGGCCAGAAATACGCTACACCGATCGTCTTCAGTGCTATTTGTCATTTTCTTTTGTTTATTTCTTGCCTCCATACAAATCCTGACTAGTCTGACTGAATGAAAACTTCATGCGTGTGTGGGGTTAGCACCATTCGGGGCGGCACAGTCCTGTCATTTCGAGGCTAGTTTTTTGCATAATGACCATATTTCAATAAAAGCCTAACAACGTCCCAGTGACGCACAATGACCGCTGACTCGAAGGACGAGGCGCTTGGTGTTAAGATCTTGTCTTATTCTTCGTTTGCCTGGGAAATTGTGATGTGGAGACGACTTCAATGGCAGGCTTGCATATACTGAACTGTTCAGGCGTATCAGTTTACCTGCAACAAGGTAGAGCGGATGCGTGGCGTGTTGGTGTGTTTAACAAGAATAAGTGTTGCCTATTGTGTGTGTAGACGCTGTGTGCACGGTACACACGCAACCTCTTCCTGCACGGGGTGGGTGACGTGTTGCACGTGTACGCACGTCCGGAGCATTGTGTGCAGTACATGGAGCTCTCTGTTTCTTTTTTATTGTTTTGTGTGTTGTTTGGCTCGTGTTCGTCCCCCACCTCTTCTACTAATGGCAAAATGTCACGAAGCAAAAGCCCTTCATTCCTATTACTCGGTGGAACAAAAATTACATGAAAATTTGTTTCTAACGCCTGATATTTCCTTGCAGGTATTTGCTCCTTTGTTTTGACCTTTATATTACAGTGAACAAAATTTATCTAAATAATACAGTGCAGGATTTCCAATCAAGAATAGGGTAATCGAAAAACTACAGAGTTGAGTCAAGTTCTGACTGTTTGCGTGCGAGCGTAGGAGTTTAAACTAGCGTACAGTTACGAAACTTGCATTCATTTCAGCTGACATGAGTAAGTTTGCTTCTCTACTGGAGTTGCTTGCTTAACTCGGATGCTCAAATCCACGCCTATTTTTGGCTCTACATTTTCAACACGGCAGCTGATGTTAGACTAGACTGCTCGCTTAGGTTCTGTTCTTTCACCCTTTCACGACCAAATTACTTTCACATTGATCAAAATATTGCGTAAATTATCACTTATCTTTACTAATTCCTTTGTAATTTTGCCGTAATTTTGAACGAAACATTTTGAATATGGGGCTAAAGGAAATGATTTTTAAAGTTGGTTTGGGATATATTAACCCAACCGTAGCGAAAGGATTAATATCTTCGTTGTCTGTATCTCCGCTAGTGTGCCTTATTTCTAAGCTCCAGAAGGGTGACGTTAGTCTCGTGTATGGTGTAATCTGTTCTCATTTGGACATGTAGGATACATTCATTAACTTATTTTACCTTTGGTAAGCAAGGTTTGTTTGTAGGTTTCAATGCCAGTGTAGGAGTTTTGAACTTGAGTTGAGTATTAAAATAAAATTTATATTAGCTCAGTCGGAGAAAAGACAGTTTAACACGTTGACTCCGAAGTGGTACGTATGTGTACCACTGAGGTTAGGTTCTGTAATTTTTTCAGATCATTCTAGTGACTATGCGTACAAAGTGAAGTTTTACACCAATCAGGCAATCGGAGGCAACGTGTTAATAAAAAATGCAACGAAACGTAAAAGATCACTTAATATTTCGCATGGGTTTAAATGATTGAATTTTTCCTAATCCTAGCGTTGCTTGTGATTTAGTATTGTATCATAGATACGGTGTTGGAGCAGTCAGCAAATTGAAATGTTGTACATAACACTTGTATACTGTGGCCATTTTGCCGGTATTTTAAACAGGGTGTCCCAGAAAAATATGAACATCGGTATTGTTGATACCGATGTATGCTTATTTCTTGGACGCAGTGCATAGTTAACACGTTGCCTCCGATTGCCTGACTGGTGTAAAACTTCACTTTGTACGCATAGTCACTAGAAGGATCTGAAAAAATTACAGAACCTAACCTAAGTGGTACACATACGTACCACTTCGGAGTCAACGTGTTAAAGAATAGAATGAGGCAATAGAAACAAGTTGTTTGGCCCATTTTTGGGTTGCTACCCAAGTCCCATGCCGTACATGCCTTAAAGGCACCTGATTCCTTGAATGTTCATAATAGTGATGAGGTGCAAGTGGGTACATCAGGCCTAATTTAAGTGAGCGAGGACACTGCTAGCTGTACTTTAGTGCGTCTTCAGAGACCTAAAGTTTGGCTGTGGAAATGCTGTACACCCGTCGCTGTGCAGGGTGACCTTTTCTTGTTTCTGCTGTGTAGTACGCGTTGCTTGAGGTGAGCACTGGTTTAGCAACCGATTGCTAGAGTGTTATTATCACTTATATATTGCAAGGCCTTATATCATGCCTCGATGAATGTGTTGCATATACGCTGCTGTACAAATATGTCGTATTGGGGCCACAGTTATTACTGTACGTCCTGATAAAGTTCTCTTATCAGACAGGTCCTGATATTGCTATCAGTCTATAGCTCCACAAGCAATGCAGAAGCAAAATAAATAACTTCAATCAATCCTAGACTTTATTTGGAATTACGCATGTTCGAAATGAATAAAAGTACAGAATTAATACAAGTATTGTCCTTGTATTTGAACTTTGTGATTATGGTTCGAGAGACGTATCAGTGATACTGTGTGTGGTGACGGTCGTCGTGTGGTTATTGCGTGGTGACGGTCGTCGTGTGGTTATTGCGTGGTGACGGTCGTCGTGTGGTTATTGCGTGGTGACGGTCGTCGTGTGGTTATTGCGTGGTGACGGTCGTCGTGTGGTGAATGCAGCTTTACAGGCCCACGTTAGATCCATTTATTCACAGAGCAAGTAGTAAATGAAAATTCTGAAGGAGTTTTACTCTTACGAAATGTCCGTGATGATGTAACTGCCTGTGCAGGTGACAGTTCATGCAGGATCATTTGAGTGAAAGTACGAGTGTGAGAACTGGTCTGTCTACCCATTGACTGACGCTGATGTAGTAGTGATGCAGGAACTAGCTAATAACTAGCATCGTGATGCACTACATCATGTGATTCATTGCATCATGTGATGTGGGTTGCTAACTATGCCTTACCTTGCATGACTCAAAAAAGTAGTTCCTGAACACATACGGAAGTATTAATATATTATCTATTATAATGACATGGATTTCGAAAGCAAGCGTTATGCTCGTCAAATGCTGCAACTTTTTGGGTAAATGCTGCAACTTTTTATGTAAATGCTACAACTTTTTATGTAAATACTACAACTTTTTATGTAAATGCTACAACTTTTTATGTAAATGCTACAACTTTTTATGTAAATGCTACAACTTTTTGGGTAAATGCTGCAACTTTTTGGGTAAATGCTGCAACTTTTTATGGAAATGCTGCAACTTTTTATGGAAATGCTGCAACTTTTTATGGAAATGCTGCAACTTTTTATGGAAATGCTGCAACTTTTTATGGAAATGCTGCAACTTTTTATGGAAATGCTGCAACTTTTTATGGAAATGCTGCAACTTTTTATGGAAATGCTGCAACTTTTTATGTAAATGCTGCAACTTTTTATGTAAATGCTGCAACTTTTTGGGTAAATGCTGTATTTTTTAGGAGTTGCTCTCCGCCAGCGTTGATGCTGTACAATAGACAGCTGCGTGCTGCTTGCTGGTTCTATTGATGCTGTACAGTAGACAGCTGCGTGCTGCGAGTGTCAGGACACAACACACCAGCTGGACACAGCGGTGCCAGATGCATACTTGTGCCCCAATTTGTTCCTCTTGTTCCCATTTGCCTAGAATACGAAGTGTGGCAATCCATGTTCCGGCGGTTTGTCTTGAGGATTTGAGTTTCCTGTTCGATGAATGTTTTGATGCGAGTAGTCGTATTTTTCATTGCACATTCTCAAAATTGTTTTCATTCTCTGTGAACACGTTGTGGTTTGTGATTTATTATTTTTAGAAGACACTCCGGCATCTTCTGTCTTAAGGCAACCAAAAATTCCTGAGTGTAATGTGCAGTAACTGGTTGTAAGCCAGACGGCGGATAGAGGTCACCTATAGGAAAATTCGGTGTCCAAGAAGGAGTGTGTGTGTGTGTGTAGGGGGGAGAGGAGGAGGTAGTCCCGGATGTGTGGGTGCGTGCGTAGTCGTGTAGCATGGATACGGCCTGGACCGGCCGGACGGACACACAGCTGATCTTCCTGGAAGTTCAATTCTTCGTTCCAGAATCCTGAACTTTTAGAAAATTAAAGTGAAGCTCTCGAGCACTAATGTCACCTGACTCCACAGTCCTGTCTGCATTGCACAAAACGCTATAGCTTCGTGAAAAGCTGACTTGTGCTTGCGCTTCAAGTATTTGTTCTCTAGAATATCTTTGGCCCTAAAGAAGAAGTTTTTTCCTGGAGATCTTCATCTCAAGGAATACTGCATTACCGGATACTGCATTACCGGATACTGCATTACCGGATACTGCATTACCGGATACTGCATTACCGGATACTGCATTGCCGGAAACTGCATTGCCGGAAACTGCATTGCCGGAAACTGCATTGCCGGAAACTGCATTGCCGNGGATACTGCATTGCCGGATACTGCATTGCCGGATACTGTATTGCCGGATACTGTATTGCCGGATACTGCACTACCGGATACAGCATCACCGGAACCTGCGCCTCATTCATTATCCAAGCACCAGACCAACAAATCTGACACCTCAGCAGCCGACAGCATCTCTTTTATAAGAACTTTACTGTTCTATTTTTGAGCAAATGGCTCTTGAAACACAAGCTGGGTTTATTATGTTAAGATCTTCTGTGGCGAGCTTAACTTCGTCTTACTTGTGGGGGTTGTATACTGTCACACACACCAGTGTGCATCCAGCTTTATAACATACGACTTGAACGTGTGTAAGTCGCATATAACTTACGACTTGAACGTGTGTAAGTCGTATATAACTTATGACTTGAACGTGTATAAGCCGTATATAACTTACGACTAGAACGTGTATAAGTCGTATATAACATACGACTTGAACGTGTATAAGCCGTATATAACTTACGACTAGAACGTTTATAAGCCGTATATGATTTACGACTTGAACGTGTATTAGTCGTATATGACTTACAACTTGAATGTGTATAAGTCGTATATACCATACGGCTTGAACGTGTATATAAGACATAATATGTGCTGCAAGTGTGACGTGTAAATCACGCTTGCTACCCTCAACATTCAAGGTCAATGTTCAGTCGTAAATATCGGTTATAATTCTCGTGATAGGCGTTTCCTTCTCCATATAGCTGAAAAAATTTATAATGTTATTAATTGCAAATACCTCCCTTACTTTTCTCGTGATAGGCGTTTCCTTCTTCATATTGCTGGAAATATTTATATTTTTTATTAATTGGCTGAAGGTTTTTTCTGTACTTGGCTGGAAACTGCACCTCCCTAAAATGTGTGCCAAAAGTGCAGTCAGTTTTGAGGCACCACAGTGTAATCTTTATTGCATTGTTTTACATTTTCATTTAATTTTACCATTACGCAAGAATTGCAAGTAGTTCTCATTACACGATAGTTGCGACGACCGTCTCTTAGTATCCTTTGGGAGGGCTAGTTAGGGTCTAGTTATGTCACACCGTGACTGAAGAGGTCTAGTTATGTCACACCGTGACTGAAGGAAGAGATCTAGTTAGGTCACACCGTGACCGAAGGAAGAGGTCTAGTTAGGTCACACCGTGACTGAAGGAAGAGGTCTAGTTAGGTCACACCGTGACTGAAGGAAGAGGTCTAGTTAGGTCACACCGTGACTGAAGGAAGAGGTCTAGTTAGGTCACACCGTGACTGAAGGAAGAGGTCTAGTTCGGTCACACCGTGACTGAAGGAAGAGGTCTAGTTAGACCAGACTGTGCCTGAAGGAAGAGGTCTTGTTAGGTCACACCGTGACTGAAGGAAGAGGTCTAGTTAGACCAGACCGTGACTGAAGGAAGAGGTCTAGTTAGGTCACACCGTGACTGAAGGAAGAGGTCTAGTTAGGTCACACCGTGACTGAAGGAAGAGGTCTAGTTAGACCAGACCGTGACTGAAGGAAGAGGTCTAGTTAGACCAGACCGTGACTGAAGGAAGAGGTCTAGTTAGACCAGACCGTGACTGAAGGAGCGTGGTTAGGAAATGCCTTGATGCAGTTCACAGGTGTGGCGCCCCCTGTAATTGGAAATCCACTGTGTGGGACTTTTCCTTTCACTGATCATACGTAAATTGTTGCTTTTCCCATTTCCGGTTTATTTCTTTTTCCCTTCCTTGTTCTGTTTCTGATCAAACAATTGTCGAGAAGTTCTTACTGGAGCTTTTTCCCATAGTTCCTTTTTAAACGCAACTTTCCTGCTTCCTTCGCTCCGTTCTAAGTTTATACCGAAGGCCAAGCAAAGCTTTCCAATTTTGGTAAGCTGTGTTGACCTGAAATAGAAGACCGTGGTGTGTACCTCACCTAGGTCATCTAGACGACACCAGTCGCTTACCTGACTCCTACTTTTGCCCTTCCATTGATTGATGAACGCCCCCCTTCACTTTTCCTTCCCCACCTCCTTTCCCTCCGTGGAGGGGAAAGGAGGAGTCACCGGAAGTTGACCACGACATCCTCACGACCGCCCTTTATGGCCTGCTCTTTATGGCCTGCTCTTTATGGCCTGCTCTTTATGGCCTGCTCTCCATGGCCTGCTCTCTTTTTCTTGCTGCTACTCACTTTTCTTTATCTTGTTCCCAGGACCCCAGTTTGTGGTGGCCACTTCCGACCTTCCTTTCTCTTTAGTCGTAAACAACCTAAAATCCCCGCCTACGTTTTTATGTGATTATTTCCCATCATGTTGCGTAAGTTGTCAGGAAAATTATCCTCGTGTATACAAATTCGTATATAAAATGTATAAAAAATTCTATTCATTCTATATGTTCTATACATTTTAAAATTCACAGCAGAGCCAGGGTCCGGAAATATTTAGTAACAGGCTTGAACTTTGTATTTATGCATAAGAAAATACGAGGGAATTATTAGATTAAGAATATACGGATATGAAAATACACGAGAGATAAAATCAACATAATGAACATATTGAAGAATTATTTAAAAAATAGTAGTTTTCTAACTATCCACAAATCGTATCTTATCGTCAAATTAAAGTAAATTTCCGCATGCTTTTTCGTACATTGTTCTTTAACTGATTTAAATGCACGGTAATTTTAGTAAACCATGACTGATGTATATGCACGACACTTTTTTTAGTAAACCATGACTGATGTAAATGCACGGTAATTTTAGTAAACCATGACTACTGATGTAAATGCACGACACTTTTAGTAAAAGAAACGGCATTCTTCCTAGACCATGACCAGCATTGGACCCTGCAGCTGCAGGGTGGTCGCTGCTATGGCTGCTGCATCACGCTTCTCAGATCTTGCATGACAAAACTATAATTGACCTGCATTTACTAGGCCTAGAAACTAAGTATGAGCCTAAAGGTGGTCTCACAAATTCGATTAGGAATTTAATCTCAATTTTTAATACAAGTGTTTATTATCCTTTGGTCATGAGTCAGTTATTTTTTCCGTACTTTGATTTTTTTATTATTTCTCTGTAAGCGAATGTGCATTGTTGATTTTTTCTTTCTCCATTAATTTCCTTGTATTTTCCTATCCGTGTATTCCTAATCTATTAATTCCTTGTATGATATTTTCTCCACCGTATATTCTGTATCCAGTAATGGTCTTGTATTTTCTCAAGTGTCAATGTTCTTTTTATTTAAACTATCATCCTGCATAGCTCAGGAAGTGTAGTTTTTATAGACGAGTTTTATTGCGCATTGATTAATCTCTGTAGCGAGTCTTGGATGCAGTCCTTCTGGTCACACAGTTGTGTGTTTTGTATGTGTGTGTGTCTTGGTCTTGTGTGTGTGTGTGTGTGTGCAGCAGTCTGGTGTACGCAACACTCTAGTAATAATTAGAAAATATTTTCAAGCCATCATTAGGAGGACAATGAGTTAATTCAATGCTGGAGCTGAGAGCTGTTTTCTCTTTAATCTGCACGCGCCCACACACTCACGAGGAGTCCATGACGAGAGCAAACATTCTAAAGCATCGACTTGTAAACCAAAGTCCATGAGTAGTGCAAACATTCTAAAGCACTAACTTGTAAACTAAAGCTTCTGTGACCGAGTAATTAGTTTTGTAACGACTCTCAAGCGGCCACAACCACAGGGCCTCAATGCTCACACACTGGCCTTGCGAGAATCTAAACTTTTGATGGATGACAATCCGTCGAGACCTGGTGGTGATGACGGGTACTCAAGGAACGAACAAGCGATGCCCCTTGTTGTTCTTTTGTCTTTTTTTCGGTGTTTTTGTTGTTTTGATTGTTGGTTTCTTTTTTTGTTGTTTTGTCGTTTTCGTTGTTTTGTTGTTGCAGGCACCCGCCGTGGCGCTGAGGTGGTCAGCCACTCACTGCATTGCGTGAGACCGCTGTGCCTGCATTGTTAGGGGAGGAGCAAAATATTCGAAATTTTGCCCTCCCAGTTCTAAAGTTTCCGTTTTATGCTCATACTCTGAGTTTATTCTTACGATTATAAAATTATTTTCCTCACAATTTTTTCCGTACAGTTTACCTTTTTTCATCTTATTCCTCCTCGCACTCCACCTCCCTGTACATGGCTGCGTGCACGGCTGCGTGCACGGCTGCGTGCACGGCTGCTATCAAAAATAGTTTTAGCTCGCTGCAGAAGGAGATGAAACACAAGCAGAACTTCTTCTTTTTTAGGAGGTAATACCACGCAAAACTCCTTGCTTCTGTTGTACAAAACGAATTACTGATAGTTTTGAAGAAAGTCCCATGTGCCCTCCCTGTAACACCGCAATAATTACGGGCTCGGGTCAGAATGAATGAGCAGAACTGCTCGACCTTCAGCGTCTTGGAATCCACAGCAGTAAATCAGTTCGCTAAATCCTGCAGGGGGCAGTAACCCCGAGGCCCCGCTCCCCCCCGAGACGACGCTTCAGTAGTCCGTGACGCGTTTGCGGTGGTTCACTAACAAGCGTCACCCGAGCGTTGAGTAAGAAGCGTCGCCTGAGTATTAAAGCGGGGCTGTTAATGTAAGGCAGTCGCCACTGCCAGGTAGCCTTCTAATTAAGTTCAGAGCTGTTGACTACTGTGAACGACACAAAAGCACGCAGCAATCCCAAAATAATTTCCATGATCTAATCAACTGCCTAGGCGCATTATGCTTTGAGCCTAATCATTTTCGTCAGTTGTATGCATGGCTGCATGCACAGCTGTATGCAAGGCTGCATGTACAACTGTGTACACTCGTGTATGAGTGTACACACGGGCGCCACGTGTCACTAGTACCCTGTACAATACTTCTATTGTACTGGCTGCTGGAACGCATCAGGTAACGTTTTTCATCACAGAAATAGGTCTCCATATACCGGGTTGTACAAAATAATTTAAACACCTTAACATAGAGAGATATCTGTATAATGATGTTTGTTTGTCGTATTGAAGGAAAGAATGTTTGTCACACGTTTTCATAATGATGTATGACAGTTTGTCACACGTTTTCATAATGATGTATGACAGTTTGTCACACGTCTTCTCTTAATTTATTCCTTGTACAAATTTTACGATAGCACTTGCAGAAACAACTGAGATGCTGACTTATTTAGTCGCCTCTTTCATGCAGCGTCAGAGACTTCTAATTTTATTGAGATCTGCCACTGGTGGAAGCAAACCTTTATGTTCCAGCTAAATATTTGTGTCTTTTTATATCAGTTTTGTTGTACTCCAGCTCTGCATCGATGCATTGCGGTCTTGAGAAAATTACTCACCATCAGGAAACTGTATGAACTGTCTGATATGCTTGATCTCTCAAACTATCCAGGTAGGTGTTGCTTCTGAACGTGTGATACTTGTCAGTGATTTAGTTGAGTCTCCATGATATTGTCCAAATAATTACGATACTTCTCTTTTTATGCTGCACTGTACGATGAATGATGATTTTGAAGGTTTTTTTTTTTGGCTGCCGCCCAACTTAAACACACCCTGTGGTGAAAGAGAAAAACTTAACTCAGAAAGTTCTTCACTTCCTTTGGTGCACTCGCCAATACTTGTAGGTACATCACCACCCCAATCTCCTGTACTCATTTGTACGTACAAATAGGAGCTTTCCTGGGGGTTGCTGTGCCATCATGTTAGATTTGATGACGGGCCTGGAAAATAGTTCTCTGGGACATACTTTGATGAACTATTGTTGATGCTGACTGCGATTTGCATTCAGTTTGATGCATTATTGTTGTATAGTCACGATGCTTCTTTCACCAGCGTGCAGTTTTTGGCGCAAGTTTTCTTGGTTAACATTCTACAGTTATTTTAATTGAGGCATAGTTAATAATGCAACAGCTCTGCTGCCGCTATCAGAGAGCTCAGGTGTCCTCGAACAAGAAACTGATTACAAGCATTTCAAATAAATTCTTTATCGCTGAAAAAAGATGCACAAATTTTTAAAGGACTAATTTACCATTTCAAATAAACTAAATGTACCTCTAGGATATTCTTTATTTTTGGACACGCAGAAGTTCGAGTTGCTACTTAACCGAAGAAAACGCGTTTCCAAGTATTTGCCTAGCTGGTGTACATCTATCAACATTAACACTTTGACTCCGAAGTGGTACGTATGTGGGCCACTTAGGTTAGGTTCTGTAAATTTTACAGTGCCTTCTAGTACTAATATGTACAAAGTGAAGATTTACACCGGCCAGGCAATCGGAGGCAACGTGTTAAATTACACTTGTCTAGAGGTACAAACGCAACACGTAGTACGACTTCATGTATTTCAATGAGTCGTTGAACAGATACCGTTGCACAACACCCCCATCCTTTCCTCTCTCTCTTTCTTCCCTTCCCTTCCCCTCCCTCCCACTGAGCCTCCCTAGTGCGGTGTGTTCCATTGAAGCGTAGTCACTTGCGCTGCAGAGAGCCATAGGGCGCCGCCCCCTGGAACAGGTGTGCAGCGTTCATTCAGTAGACAGCGAGGGGAGAGAAGCAGCTGCTCTCAGTTCTATGAATGAACTCAACGGAAGTTGTGAAGGCCAGGGATGGTGGTGGTGGTGGTGGTGTGTTGTGTGTGTGTTGTGTGTGTGTTGATCACGAGTGCTAGCTTGTCACGGGACAGATGATGGATGAATACATAACATGTATAGTATATGTGGATACTATCTTACTTATGGTTTGGTAGTTGTCTGATAGTTTGGTAGTTGTCTGCTTAGTTTGTGCTTTACTGTTCTGTGATGTTTTTGGCTTGTTGTTGTAAGACCGTCTGAAAAGACGAAAAAAGCTATGTACAGGGTTTCCATAGTCTCTTTACCATTTCAAAAATTTATTAAAAATGCAATTGATGAAATATTTTATTCTGATTTGTTCTATTGTATTCAGTGTTAATTAAAGTTTATAATCACATTTTGCATTTGTGTGTTTCAGGGATCCTGTTTGTGAAAGAGGTGCTGTTGAGACTTTGAGACTTTTATAAGACTATGGACACTCTGTATATGGGTCTGGGATACATTTCTTCTCACGGCAGTCATATGCAAAATTGTAAACCAGGAAAACTCGTTCGTTCGACTATCAGGTGGTATTATGGGGAATTAACCTTGCAAATTTGAGTGTACTCTCTAGTGCTGTAGAGCTGCTGTTACTGCACGGTAATTGCGAGTATCCTGACACATTTTCTACGCAGTGCAGATCACTGTCTGGACAGTCGCATTATTTGGAAGCGCTTTTCCATATTTTAGGTACTTTTGATCTTTAACTATCTGAAGCGGCGTACTGGCATTATTTTCGATGTACCAGGGGCCGGTAATATTTCTTAACAATAGTAGGTTACACCAAAACAATCAATGTGATGAATGTAATAAAATTAAATGATTTTTATTATTATGCATTTCTTTCGTGAAAAAGTAGTACAATATTTCGTACTGGCCGTTGATGGCTCGCTGACCACCACTTTTAATTGCACTGTTCTGAAGCATCGTGAGTGCGGTGTAGTTGTGAGTGAAGTCCGTGCAGCTTAGCGGTGTACCGTGCTAACTCGGTTAGTTATTGTGCTCGATTTCATTCTCAGCTCGATGCTTGGTTTGATGCTCAGCTTGGATTTAGTGCTCGTTTTTTTTGTGCTGGCAGTGATGTTATTGCCAGCACAATAACATTCTTGCTAACATTCTTATATATGTGACTACCGTTCTTTGTTAATTATAGTCATATTTTGTCATGTTGCTTGATGCTGCACTTGCTGTTGCTTGATGCTGCACCTGCTGTTGCTGTTGCAGCACTTGCTGTTGCTGCTGCACCTGCTGTTGCTGTTGCGGCACCTGCTGTTGCTGTTGCGGCACCTGCTGTTGCTGTTGCGGCACCTGTTGCTGCTGTTGCGGCACCTGTTGCTGCTGTTGCGGCACCTGTTGCTGCTGT